>JAOUQY010000046.1:14706076-14716272 GCA_028566355.1 Doras micropoeus | reverse complement strand
GTCTTTGTAAAGCTGCTTTGAGACAATGTCCATTGTTAAAAGCACTTTAGAAATAAAATTGAATTGAATTGAATTGTAGTCTGTGTGGAGCACTGACTCTGGGTGAAAGTGTCCAGTGTCGGCTGGCCAGAATCATTTCACGTGATAGGCGTGCAACACTGCTTCAAGTAACGTTGGAATTCAATGCTGGGGCCTCAACAAACATCAGCATGAGGACTGTGCAACATTCCATCCAAGATATTAACTGTATTAACCTACCAAGTATTAACTGTTTTTCTGAAACTTCAGTGTACATTACCTTATTATTAATTACCTTAGAATTACCTTAACTTCCTAGTGCTGCATTCTGTACAAAATAAAATCACAAGCCTTCTTTTTGGATCAAAAATATTATTTTCGATTATTTTCAAACTTCTGTTAATGATATTTATTGACTTTGTTCCTATTTTTTTTAAATAAACATTTTATTGATAAATGTATTGTTATTTTCACATCATTGTTATATGCTCAAAGCCTCATAACTCATAACATGCCTGATAATTCATGTTACATGACTGACACTGAAGTAATGTCAGCATAAGGATGGGAGTATATTCACAATTTTTTTTTTTACCTTTATGTTACTGTTTAGCTGCAGTTTTCATCACCCATATACTTTTCATCTTTAAACATTCTGTTTTTACCACTGACTTTTTTTTACAAGCTCTCTTGTCCCATCACTAATCAGACTAGAGATAGTAAATCAAAAAACAAACAAACAAACCTATCAACGTTCTAACGTTCAGTACTTTAATGTCATCAGTGTTTTATTTTCTGCATGGTTCTTTCCATCTCTTTCAGCTGGAGTCAGCTCTGGGTGTGTCCATTCTGCAGGTTGGGGTGGATGAGTGTGCCTATGCAGACTGCAGTCCCGCAGGTGGCTGTTCCAGCAGGGTGACTTTTAGTGACACTCCGTCGGTTCTGAATGGTGGGAATGCTTCCCTGGTATCTGTCTCAGCCACAGTCACAGCTCTGTGTGGCTGCTTGGCCAGAGAGAGCAAGCACATGTCCTGCTCCTCTTACTCCCACAGCCCCTGTCTTAATGGAGGCACCTGCGTGGATACAGACATGGGCTACAGGTACGATCTCCTTAAAATGGGGTAGACAATAGGATCTGTTGATACAGTGATGTACTGTTAGAAAAGCTGATTTAAATCATTTAACTAATCATTCCATTGTTTCTTCATTCTACTTGTTAAATATTTTTATAATAATGCTTCAACTTTGATAAGGAACTCTATGACACTGTGTTTGGACATTATACAAGTAAAACCTTAGTGATAATGTGCAAATCACTACCTCTCCTAGGTGTCAGTGTCCACCCTTGTTTGATGGGCCAGAGTGCCAGCAGACTAAGCACACGTTTCTGGGAGATGGCTATGCCTGGTTCCCTCCCATAAAGCCTTGCTTCAAGAGCCACATCTCTCTGGAGTTCATCACAGAATCAACCGACGGCCTGCTGCTGTACAACGGCCCCCTCGGTGTCCTCCAGCCCGGAGACAAGGGGGACTTCATTGCACTTGGTACATTATCCGAATGTCAAAATGTTTTGTATTTAGCATGCCCCATGCACTGTTTTTATTTCTGGTCATCAAATACAACCAGCGAGTTGTAATCTTAATAAGGAAAAACATGACAAAGCAATCAATACCATCATGATTGAGGGTTTCTACATTGGTCATGCAAGAAATTCATTTTCCTTCACAATTAGCTGTGTGAAATAGAGTCAATAGATAACGATGATGAAGGATGAACACTTAGTGATGAATTGATCTGAATGGAATTGTCTGTGGTCAGCACTATAAGGGCAAATGGGATGAGAGACTAGGCTCCCTAATAAAGGTCAAACTTTACACACATGCTGTACTGTCTGTTCTGTCCTGACCTCATATGACTCCAGAGGATATCAGTCAGTATGTTACGCGCTGCTTGTAGGCACTTCATTATCGAGTTGGCCTTGCGCTGGCCTGATTGGATGGGGGAAAATCGAACTTGACCACAAATTGATTGCACCGAAGCATTTTTTGCCACCAGGGGTCTGGCTCAAACCGAAATGCTACAGAACTCAATGCAGTGTCAGTGTGTGATGAATTAGTCTGGGGAAAATGAGAAACAGCATCACCGTTGAAGCATATAAAACAATGCATTAAGAGTTGACCGTAAAGAGGCATGGTCAGGACATTAACACACTTAAAACTGATAGATTGACTCACTTAGTAAAAGTTTGGGAGATCAGGAATCCGAGAAGCCAATGTGGTGTCTCGTCATCACGTCTCTGTCCTTTTCTCAGACATGATGTCATCTCTGTGTCTCTCTAGAACTGAAGAAAGGTATTCCAGTGTTGAGTGTTAATCACGGCTCAGGCACTGTCACACTGCAGCTTCCTGCACACGCCACTTTGTCTGACCGCCGCTGGCATCACCTGGACATCATCAGCGATGGAAAGGTAGGACCAGGACTAAGGATGGTTTCCTCCAAAAGCTCTGACCGAAGTCTCAGAATCTGAAATTCAACACTATTTGCAAACCCTGCTGAAAAATCCTGCTTGGTCGGACCAGCTACCAGCTAAATTACAGGCACTAATAAAACATCATACCCATGCTGTTTTAAGGAAATAGCACAACATTAAGACAATTAGAAATTCATCATTTAATAAATTAACATTTTTTATCTTGATATGTAACATTTGCCTTTAAAGGCATAAACAAATCTCAGCAATGAACATCTTAAAAATGCAGATTGTATGTTAATTAGGCCAGAAGTGAATAGCCTGGATTTCTCGGGTAAAAGCTGACTCTTTTAGAGCAGCAGAATTCAGCATCTAAAGTGAAGTGAAGAGACATGGAGTAGAAATGGAAATGGAATCAAAATGGAAGATGTAATCTTCCAGAAATGATGCAAATGCACCAAATCAAGCTAGCTAAATTCTTGTTAAGCAGCTCACTTTGGCTTTTAGCTGCTACAGCACAACACACTAACACACCACCACCACATCAGGGTCACTGCAGTGCTGACAATCATAGTACCTGCTCTGTAGTGGTCCTGTGGGGGTCCTGACCACTGAAGAACAGGGTGAAAGGGGGCTAACAACATCTGCAGAAAAACAGATGGACTACAGTCTCTATCTGTGAAACTACAAAGTGCACGTGTGGAGCTGAGAAAATGGACAAAGAGTGTAGATACAACGAGATGGTTTTAATGTTATGGCTGATCAGTGTACATACATACAAACAAATAAATAAAAAAACAGAAAAAAATGTTTTTAAAAGCAAGTTTAAAACAAGTTACATTTATTTATTTTTAAAAAATACATACAAATTTATATTCAGATACTTTCAGCTTTATGAGCTACAGTTACATTTATGGCATTTGGCAGCCACCTTTATCGAGAGCAACTTACATTTACACAACTGAGCAGTTGAGGGTTGAGGGCCTTGCTCAAGGGCCCAGCAGTGACAGCTTGACTGTGGTGGGATTTGAACTCATGACCTTCCAGTGAGCTACACTGCCTATATACAGTATGTAAATCTACCAGCTTGACTTTTGGGAGCTGGTCAGACCAAACTGGATTTTGCAGCTGGGTATGATGAGAGAGCGTCAAATGGCGGATTATTATATCACTGCACTACTCACAAGTTAATGATAGTTTAATCATTGAAACTTACTCTATATTTAGTGAGTATGAATAAATGGGATTGTGCACTCTGTATTTACGGGGTGTGTAAATATAATTTACAGGAAGTACACTTGATTGTGGACCGTTGCTCCGGAGCCGTGGTGAACGAGGTGGAGGGTTTGGGAGTGGATGTGTTTGAGATGGACCAGTCAGTGTGCAAGGTGTCTGCACACACTCCAGGCACTGGGAGGTAAAATAAAGGGTTTTAACATTATTATTGTTACATAGTTCTTTTTGCAATCACAGAGTGTGCACTAAGTAGATATCCCCTTTCATTTGTCGTTATTTATATACAGGCCATCACAGGGCAGACACCTAGACAGACACATTCACACACATATAGACACACATCTAGGTGCAATTTAGTATCTCCAGTTCACCTGACTGCATGTCTTTGGACTGTGGGAGGAAACCAGAGCCCCCAGAGGAAACCCACATGGGGAGAACAGGCAAACTCCACGCAGAAAGGACCTTAGCTGCCAGTCAAACTCAGATCTTCTTGCTGTGAGACAACAGCGCCGCCCTATATAATTAGAAGAAATTACATACATGCTTCACGTAATTAGAGGACAACTGCTTTATATCTGACTGTCATTAGTGTGCATTGTGTATTTTATCGCAGTCTGAAAGACGTCGGCGGTATTTCAGTATTGTTCGTTCTCTCTGCAGATTCCTGAATGTGAATCAGCCCCTACAGCTAGGAGGAGTGAAAGACACGTATCCCCTGCGTCACACACACACGCAGTATAAAGGATTTGTGGGCTGCATCAGAAACCTGGTGGTGGACACGCAGGTGTGGAGATAATTCTTGTTTTCAAGTCTTACAGTATGCATACAGTATGTTTGAATTAGCTGAGACTTGTACAAGAGTTGTCATATTAAATATATCCGTTGTGATATACTATGCCAGAAAATTGTTAAGCACTCAGACTACAAATGTGCATCATTTTCATACCTTTCATTTACATACACTTTGTTTGTGAGTGCAAACTTATGAACGATTGTCAGATATATGCTGATGTTGGTTCATGCTGGTTTTCTCCCTTTAAAAAAGCTATAAAAGCTTGTGGAATGGCTTGCTCTTGTGTGCAAGCAGGTTAGTTGGCTAATTAGTTCATTGCAAGCCAAGTACATGGCATGTCTCGTATCTAACCAGATCATGAATCTAACAGGAGTAATGGTTAGCCAAGTATCTGATTGGATCTTTACTCATGTATACAGTCCCAAACTTCATCCCATCTTTTGCATGAGTTTCCACAAACCCAGAGGTGACACTCTTTCAGCGTGGGGGTGAGGGATTCATGATGAGTCTGAGTCACACTGGCTATTTTCTGACTTGTCAAACATTTTTGTCAAATATGTAGAAGGTTGCTGCACAGCATGACATTTTGTCATGATCTCAAGAGAAACGTTGTACTATTATGCCAAAATTGGGGGCGTAATTGTGCAGTTCGACTGCCTCTGCCAGCTGATACTTAATAACGCAATTTTATAATGGCGTGTACCATGATGGAAATGGAGAGTTTCCATGACAAGATCTTGTCAGTATCTTACAACTGCTTGAAGAAATGTGGAAAGAAGAATAAATCATTAGAAATGGTCAGATTAGACAAGCCTCTGTGTCTCAGGCTTGGAGAATATGACATCAGTATATACAGTGAGGTCACCGTAGTGCTGACTCAGACTCGTGTGTGTGTGTGTGTGTGTGTGTGTGTGTGTGTGTGTGTGTGTGTGTGTGTGTCTTTGGTCAGGTATATGACCTGAGCAGTGCAGCAGAGAGTGTGAACAGTGCCCCAGGGTGCAGTCTGACTGATGGAGTGTGTGTGACGGCAGGAGGGCCCTCCTGTGGCCTGCGTGGAAAGTGCCTCGGGGAGTGGGGCTCCTTCAGCTGTGACTGCCACCCCGGATACAGCGGACACAAGTGTGACACGGGTGAGTCATCATGGATTTAAAAAGATCATAGCCCTGAAAGCTTACATTTTTTTAAATGCACAAATAGATGAGTACTACATAGATTACCTTAGTTCAAAAGTGGTGTTATACTTACAGTTCAATTCAGTTCAGTTTTGTTTATACAAACTCCATTTCTGGAAAAGTTAGGGGTCACTCTGTGTGGTGTGCTGCCCATTGTTGTAATCAAAAGGAGTGTAGATTCTACTGGGCTTGTGTGGAAGGGAGGCACTGCTGGATGGGGAGGGTTGGATGGGATTGTAGTTTGTGGCTCAGAGTTGTGGAAGTGCTCCTTGATAGATTTGTAGGTTTGTTTGGCTTTCCTAATCCCTCTTTTCAGGTTTGCCCAGGCTAATCTGTAGGCCTTTACATATGGTTTAAATATGTAAACCAGTGAAAAATAGCTGTCTGCATCATACATTAAATACCTTCATTTAAATGAGTTTCAATGTTACAATGCTATTTTAATTTTGTGTTAACAGTTTCCTGGCATGTTGTAAAGTATGCGTGTGTGTGTCTGCTTTAGCTCTTCCTGAGTGGTCCTTTGAGAAGGAGAGCATGCTCAGGTACCAGCTGAGAACAGGAATCAGTCCACGCAGGACACACGCACAGTTCCTCATCAGAACGCGATCCTTATCAGGCATCCTGCTCAGCATGAGCTCCCGGGACTCCAGTGAGTTCATCATCCTGGAGGTAAGGGGTGGATATATATATACACACACACACATACACACATACACAGTGTTTCCACAGACTCAGTGTTTCACACAAACATACACAATTATATAGATGCCTGGGGCTTTCCATAAATTTCTAGGCCCATTGCAAATGCAGTCCATGTATTCTTCCCTCCCAGTTTCTTACTTAGGGACCCAGGTTAGCTCAGTTCATTCATTCCTCCCCTTATGACATAACATAGTGATATTCAAAAGCAGATGAAAATATCAGTATACTGAATTTGCTGTCAGATTGGTTTTAACTTCTGCACCTGTGTGTTCATGTAGATAGTAGACGGCTACGCGTGTGTTCGCGCCAACCTGGGTGACGGCCCACACACACTGAAGCTGGGGAGTCAACGAGTGGATCATGGCCAGTGGGTCCTGGTCAGCTTGAGTCGCCATGACAACGTCTTCACCCTGCAACTGGAGCAAGGCGGGGGGTCACGCGAGGTCACCGGGGTGCTGGGAAATAAACGGGAGATTGTTGTACATTCCTCCAATGTGCTTCTGGGAAATGGTGCCTCACATGGCACACAGAGAGACTTCCAAGGTGCGGCCGTTGAATTAGTTCATCTGGACAAATGACATATACTGAAGATGTCCTATAAAGCTGTCTTTGTCATGGCCTCTCAGTACCTGTCTCACTCTTTTTGTCTGTTTTCTCTGTCTGTGTGTGTGTGTGTGTGTGTATGTTGCTATACAGGCTGTATGCGGGACGTGAGGCTAAACGGTCACTCTCTGCCCCTGGATGGTCAGAGTAGTGAGTATGTGACGATATTAGAGCAGCAGGGAGTTCAGGCAGGATGCCACTCTGATGCCTGTCGTGCCAGACCATGCCAGAAGCCACTGTACTGCGTAGATCTTTGGAGGAAACATGAATGCAGGTGAGATTACAGGGTACAATGCAAAACCAATGAAAGTTGAGTCATAATAGAAATTCTTTTTATTGGCTTTTTATAAGATCATATTTATGCTACGGAGCTTTTTAGTAGGTCAATTTGACCCAAGAGTAGGTTGTAATAAAAAATCTTTATATTTCAAATAAAATAAAAATACATTTCAAAATGTTAAAAATCATACAGGCACAAAAAGTTATTTTAATGCCTGTAATACTTTTTTTATTTGTCATTCTCTATCTCACTCTCCACACAAACAGACAGATGACAAATTAAAAGAAAAAACCCAGTTCCTCTGTTATGCATTGGGGTATTGGTTGCTGTATTGGTTTCCTCCATTTGTCCCTGTAGAATGTAGCGTCACTCCAACTCAATACAACTTTCTTCTGACGGATCACTTTTATCCTATAATGAAACATGTCTATCCTGAGCGGAGTGGTCTCTTCCAGGATGACAGTTCATGAGGGCAGAGGGCACAAGGGTCACTGAACGGTTTGATGAGGATGAATTGTATGATTTGGCCTTCTCAGTCACCAGATCTCGACCCAGTTGAACACCTATGGTACACCTGTTTGGACCAATGTGTTAGATAACACTATCCACTATCATCATCAAAACACCACATGAGGGAATAACTTTTGGAAGAATGGTGTTTCATCCCTCCACTAGAGTTCCAGAGACTTATGGAATCAACACCATGGCACATTGAAGCTGTTCTGGTGGCATGTGGTGGCCCAAAACCTTATTGAAACAGTTTTACCTTTAATTTGTCACCCATGTGTATGTACACACACACACACACCAAATATATGAAGGGAATTAGTGTTTCTAGAAGTATCCAAAAATATTATTTATGTTGCTAATAATGATAAAATTAGGTAGGTAAATTAGGTAGATTAGCTATATACTGTATGATAGTAAGAGAAGGTAAAGAGTGTGTAAAGAGTATATCCACTGATGAATAATATTGTTCTGCGTATTTGTCCTCTACATGACTGTCTTCTCTTCATGCAGGTGTCCAGCAGGCCAGTTGGCTGTGTCGGATGAACACACAGGGTTGGTGAGCTGTGCTATATCTCCTTGTGGTCCCTCCACATGCCGTAATGGGGGTACCTGCCTGGCCCACTCCACCAAGAGCTATCAGTGTCGCTGCCCAGAGGGCTTCCGGGGCCAGTGGTGTGAGCTTAGCCAAGTTAAAACATCACACCTGGCCGCACTCAGCCCCAGCTCCATCCTCGCCATAAGCATGTGCCTGCTTGTGTTTTTCGGTAACTAACACTTTAATCCTCACTTCAGTCCCATTCACACATTTAGATGGAAGGTTTTATTGCACACTCCATTTTAACATTGTAACGCAACAGACTAGAGTCATACCTATACTGTTATATGCTTTCTGTATATGATTAAAAAAAGGGAAAAAGCACAATACATCTAGGTGCAGGGCCCGTTTAGGGACATCCATTAATAATGTGTCACTACAACTTAATGCATAATAATGAGATCAATAAATCACAGCCATAAGGTAATAATAATATCAATCAGTGGCTGAATGCTAGGGTCGGACTATGCATATTAATCAGTATCATAAACACAGCAAATCAGACTTCTCACTTATAAAATAGGAGAACTGTTCATGTTACAATTAAACACAAACATGTCTGAAGACTATACACCTTAAACCAACAAATATCTGACACACATTCATGAAATTTAAAACCACATTATGAAATATCTTAACTCACAATTATAAGTAAAGCTTATGGCTACTTTTTTCAGTTAGGAAACTGTCATTTTATTCTTTTGTTAACCCTGTTGGTGGAAAATAGACTAAGCTTTTTAAGATCTGTATTATATTCATAATAATTCATCCTCTGAGCCAGCCATTGCTTATGAGGAAAAGAGTGAAAGAGTGCGTTAGTCTGTAGCTGAATCTAGTCTAGCTAGTCTAATGTCAACCTGAAAAGCCTGATATTGGGCTTGTACAGTCATCATGCTGTATTTTTTTTACCCTTCTGCAGCTCATTTGGATGCCTGATGCAGTGATAGAGATACAGTCTGTTCTTCATAGGAATTATTAGTTGCACACAGATGTGAGAGAGGCAGCACCAGGAAGTGAAGCGAGCGATAGTGAAAGAGTGATTAGATTCAAGAGGGGAGACATGGAGCACAGCCAGGATGTGTGTGTGTGTGTGTGTGTGTGTGTATGCATAGATGCTGTTTTGTTTGTGTGTCACTTCTGACAGGTGACAGCTACACTGCTAATGTGACAGGTTGACAGTTTCCTTGAGGTTTCTCTTTACCGACCTTATCAACCTGATCAAAGGGATCGTGCCAATACAGACGCACAGAACCTTTCTCTCATCCCGACTTTAATGAGAGTCAAATATAACACAGTAGGAAAAAGTCAAGCAGGCAGCACTGCTTTTAATAGACAAGTCGGAGTTGGTGGGAGATGCTGTCAGTGTGCTGCCAGTAGAGGACACCGTTTTATTTCATTTACTTGCATGCAGGGGTTTTTACGCTTTTTTTAACAGTCGGGGGCCTCAAAAAAACAAGCTCGTTTTTATTCAAAACCACCCATAGAACCTATTTTGTAATTTGTAATGCCTGTAATAATGCCTGTAATAATGTAATTTCAATTAACATTATTTGTAGACAATTTATAGGCGTAATACATTTGGTAAATCAGACCCCACTTTGAGAACCTGTAAAATGCACACATACATATTCAACCACACACACAAACCAGGTTTAGGTTTTATCCTGAGGTGTTTCATTTTATTTCACTCTGAGGTTTTGTGATAAAAAGAAAAAGTGTTTAGTCCTGTTTTGTAATTGTAGTACAACCCGGATTCCAAAAAAGTTGGGACACTAAACAAATTGTGAATAAAAACTGAATGCAATGATGTGGAGATG
>JAOUQY010000046.1:14695342-14705976 GCA_028566355.1 Doras micropoeus | reverse complement strand
TCTCCACATCATTGCATTCAGTTTTTATTCACAATTTGTTTAGTGTCCCAACTTTTTTGGAATCCGGGTTGTATTATGAAATTATTTCAGGTAGATGAGAATGGGTTCCCTTTTGAGTCTGGTTCCTCTCATGGTGTCTCAGGGACTTTTTCCTTGCCACCATCTCCTTTGGATTGCTCATAAGGAGTTAAATTTATGAATATTTCTGCAAAGCTGCTTTATGACAATGTCACCTGTTAAAAGCACCAAACAAATACATTTGACCTGAATTGATATGATATGAATGAATGAATAAATATGTTGCGCAGTGAATTGTGTGACACTGCAGTTTCTGTGGTAACACTGGGATTAAAAGAACAATTGTATTCATCTATTTTTTTTATCCTCTTGTTTTATCACTTCATGTTTTCTTCTTCCTGCTGTAGCCGTGCTGGTGGCGGTGACCGTGTGGAACCAGAAGGGCAGTGAGAATAAATTTCGGAAACGCGGCGTGTACCACATACCAGCCGAGCACGAGAGCTGGGAGGACGTCCGGGAGAACATCCTCAACTACAACGAGGAAGGCGGAGGAGAACAGGACCAGGTACGTTGTAATCACAGCACTGGCAGGGATGAGATACTGATGGGTGTTTGTAAGATTTCCAGTAGATGGCAGTATAGTGTCGGTTTTAAGCAGGATTATTATACTGCGTAGTGAGATGATGGAAGAGTTGAACTTTATGAAAAATTGATGTTAATGAGACAGCACAGCTATGAGAGGTATGACGTGTGAAAATAATGTCAATAATACAAGCTTCTGTGAACACAATAAAATCTAGACAATGTATCAGCATAAGAAGGTAAGAATGACATGGTAGTGTGTGCAGGACTGGTACTGGTGGATCAGGCTCCTCAATGATACTGGGGGTTTTAGGGAAATTTTGCACCCCAGACTAGTTTGTGATTCGTTTGGTATCAATCTGGGTATAATTCAGTCAACAAACATCATCACTGGATGCAAAGCACAACATCACCCCCTTGTGGAAAAATGTGCTAAATGTGAGTTACAAGCTTTTTTTACATCTTTTTTTTTATTTTGGCTGAGGGGCAATTATGGCTGAAAACATATTCATAAAACTCTTCATTCATTGATCAGTAATACGGTGATGAAAAAAGGTAAACAAAACTTAGAAATCGACACCCAAGCATGGCGAGCATGGCGATACTCAAAGTCAAGATCCGCTGATTAGATCCATTGATTAAAAATCACTGGAATGAGGTGTGGCTTCTGCTTGGTTGGGTAAAAAAAATTCTGCACCCACACCGGCCCTTTGTGGATTGAGTTTGACACCCCTGCTGTATGAGATGCCTGCTGGAAACCGGACAGAGAACCAAGAGAAAACCCATTCAGGCACTCTGTTCTGGTTTAGGCCACGCCCACTTCAGGGTTAAATCAATCCAGACAGAGATACAGATAAGCATATCTGGAGTACCGGGGTTAGGGTAACCCTAACAGATATAGATATACAGACATACTGTGGTGTCATTGAGTTACACCCCGAAACTGGACACTGGCACTACAGGTGGCTCAAGGTAGAAGTGTCTAATAAACAGACCAGTAAGACCAGTAAAAATACACAGTCTTAAAAACCTCAGCAATACTGCTGTGTCTGAAACATTCAAACCCGTGACACACCTACAGCCATGTCCAATCAGTGTTAAGGTATCAGGTAGCTGCCTAACATTTTTGGCAACTCAGTGTATTTTCCGCATCAGTAATTGTGTCAGTGTTTATAAACCTATCCCACAATGAAACCGTTCTCTGTTTACACACTAAGCTGGTCTGTCAGGTTCTTTCGGTGCTATGGGTAATTTCCTCATTCTCACTTTTATCCATGTTGGGTTTTTTTTTTTATTCCCCCCAGAACGCCTACGACATCACCGAGCTGAAGAGACCGTTCTGCTCCAGCTTGTCTCAGTCCTCCTCCTGCACCACGGCGCCCCTTATCAAGTCGTCTCAGGGCTCTCAGGAGGAAGTGCACCCGGGCGGAGTCCAGCCCGCCCACCACCACAACCCCAGCGCCGTTGCCCATTGCGCCACGGACTTCAAGAACTACGTCGCACGCATCATCTGGGAGGCTGATAACGACATCCTGGCCTTCCCCATGGACACCTACCATGTGTACAGCGTCGAAGGCACAGGTTCAAATGCAGGCAGCCTCAGCTCTCTGAGTTCAGCCATCCCAGAGGAAGACTTCAGCTACGATTCTCTGCGGCACTGGGAGCCCAAATTCGACGGCCTTAAGGAGTTGTATCGAAGGCCCGAAGCTGGCTTTGCAAACGCAGATGTCGTGCAGAGCCACAGCCACAACGGAGGCAGGAGCATCGAGCAGCTAGACTAACTCAGCGAAAGCCAGAGAAACCACAGCTTGCCGTGTTTGTGTGTTATTTACTGGGTCTAAGCAAAAGAGTGAATCTCTTCTCTTGCTGGAGCTTTAAGAGGAAGAAGAGAAGCCTGGAGCCTGGATAGCAGACATGCTTTATTTATTGAGTTTACTCAGTGTGAACTGTTAGTTGTGCTGTATTTATTTTATCCTTGACAGATGTTTTACAGAAGGAACAAAGCCACAGTATAGCTTTTTTTACACTGAAATGCATTTTCTGTCAGGACACCACAGAGCTGTATTTCCACATCCACAGAAAAAAACAAACACTTCATTACGTCTTTGCAATCAGCACATGTGAACTTGGCAGAGTAAAATTGACAAGTGGAGTCAGATTTACTCTATGCAGCAGGAGGTGAAACCTTTATCGTGTGCTGATGTGACCGGGTGGCACGGTGGTGCAATGGGTAGCATTCCTGCCTCCCAGCTCACAGCCTGGCTCCAGGTTACTGTCTGTATGAAGTTTCACATTCTCCATCTATCTGTGCGAATCTCCTCTGGATTCCTCCCACCTCCTGGAAACATACCAGCAGGTCCTCTGCTACTCTAAATTGCCCCTAGGTGTACACGGTCCCTAGGAATGTGTGCACGGTGCCCTCCAAGGGAGCAGCATGCCATCCAGGTGTGTCCCTCTGGATCCACCTCTACTCTGATCAGAAAAAAAGTGCTTATTGAAGATGAATGAATGAAAGAATGAATGAATAAATTATGCTCCCTAATACGGGACAGCGCTGCACTTAAAGCAGTTGGTAACCTCTTGCAATGTGTGCTACCAAACCTATCACTCATTTTCTTCTACATTTGAGGGAGTTGCGTGAAGCGTCACTTAAAATAAAATCTACAACACACTCTGTGTTCCTGACGAACTTGCATCAGTGTGCATGCTACAGCATTTAGGGTGGATTTAAAGAGAAAAAAAAAAGCGAAAAATACAATCACAAAAATCTGTCCTTCTTTAAAACTTTTCGATGCTTTAAATTAATATAGTTCTATTTTTTGCTATGTGGAAGAACCTCTCTTAAAAATTCAACTTTATATTTTGTATGAAAAATGAATGCGAAGGAACAACGTTACCATCAAATGGTGTTGTTCGAGATTTCACTCGTTTCATCAACTGATTGTTTGCAACCTCTTCAGCGTCGTCTCATCGTGACTTTTTCGGACCACTACAGTGAAATGCAGGAGAAATCCAGTTCAGGAGTGCAGTGGAAAAGCCTGGGCCTGTTTCACAACCCAAGAGCATTCAATGCAAATGAGACTCCGAGTGTGGGAACAACGGCACATGCACCAACATTCCACTCTGTCCCGGTCACAACCATTATAGTGTCCATTATACTGCATACATTTAAATACTGACCCTATGACCTTGTGCGTGTATGTTTTCTAGGAATTTAATGTCAAGTACTCCTTTTTGTATATACCTTTTAATAAATAAAGCTTTCCTTAAAGCATTTCAGAAATGTTCCATCATTTTAGCTTAAGACATTCAGGATTTGTAGAAATGTCTTTCATAGAGCTTTGACATCATATAGCTGAAGTGAACAGAAGTCTAACAGAGAACAAGAACCATGGTTTTTTTTGTCTAAGCAGTTGCATGTGGCAGACTTGGAAAACAGGCGGCACCTCTTTGTGAGACCGATTGCTACTTCTTGTTGGGGGTGTTTTAGGGGAGCTGAAGCCATCTGAGGTCTCCGAACTACACAAAAGACTCACACAACAGTGGCTTCTGCACCAGCCAGCTGTCCAGAGAAAACAGCTACAAGGCAGGGGCCAAAAACACATGGAGCACAAGTGCAACATTAACTGGAGCTCAAGCAGCATTTTTTTTTCAAGCAGCACTGTTTTCGGTCTCCTGCCAAGGACAAACATTATTAAAAGCATCTTGCTGTTTTTGTCCCTCACATCTCTTGTGCTCTGCAGGCAAACATGTTTCAACAGCAACAGGTTTAACACAAATGTGACCCGTGCAGCATGTTCCTCTGCTCCGACTACAGTCCAACCTCACCACGTCCAAGAGTGGGATTTCAAATTTACCAAAAGAAATGCGGAAAAATATACAATACCACACGGTTCTCCAATAAAACATCAATACTGATGGTTTAGGTTTCTTATAAACGTTAAGGAAAATCACACATTACAAAAGAAGTCATCAAAAAGAGATATATTTGATGCAATATTGATAAAGTACCCAAGACAAATCAAAAGTATGTAACGAAACATGACTGGAGCAATACCAGGTTCTTGTTCAAGAGCAGCCATCTTAGTCATCAAATGTCAACACGGCATAAAATGTACATCTATGGGATCAGAAAGCATTAAATATTATTTGGCACATTCCTACTCTTCAGTTTTCATGACAGCCCAAAAGTTAAAAACGTACAAGCCTGGAAGTTTTATACACTCAGATGTGAGTAAATAGATTCACATTTGCTCTAAGCAACCTCTCACATGCCCAAAATATCCTGTTTCTTACAAAATAAATGCAGCACATGGCAACATTACTCATTTCTCATATGCATGTTCTTTCACATACTTACGCAGGAGCTTCAGGACACATTTCCCAGTAATTCAATACATTATCACCAAATTTCTAATCAATGGTTTAATTTTTCAGATTTAACAACAGACAGGAACACCATGTCCTGACATGACCGTATGTACATATTCTCTTATATACAGTTTTACACCATCTAATTTACAGGCACTGTATTTGACTCCCAGTTCTGAGAGGCAAAAAAAAAAAATCATCAAGTTATGCTACAAAAGTAAGGTCCAGTAGAATACTGTAGCTTACAATATTTCATAAATAAGCACCCATTGAATTAAATATCTGCCTTTGGCAATAGAATGAAAGGAAATTCATAGCATGAAAATTCAATACATTTAAAAAATAGAAAAGGTGGCACCATAAATATGCAAATACTTTTGCAATTCTAAATTCATCAAACTCCTTTCAGAGTGAAATAATAGCCAGTCTAAGGAACACGTTCCCAAGAATAAGAATTCAAACAACGCAGCACACACGAGAATGACTCGGCTCATCCGCACTGGCCGAGTACAGAGAACGGGCTCCGGGCTGCAGTTCAGATTCACAATGACCAAAGGTTTAGAGCAGCACTGACTAGAAATCCTATGACAACATAGCGTAGTCCATGAACATTCATACTCTTATAGTTAGAAAAATAAAATTAAAGATAACACACACACAATCCTACAACGTGAGCAATCTCAGACACAACACTGCATTGCTCTGGGTACGTTTAAGAAATCAAAGCCCTAAAATCTTGTAATAGGGCTTAAATACTTGTAAACAAGCGTCTATTCAGAGTCTTTGATGAAAGGCACATATCATGGCTTTGAACACCATCCTGTGAGGTCATGACCACTGTTTTGAAAAATGCAGCACCTTGTGTTTCATCCTGTTATGCTCGAACACAGATGTTAAACAAGCACAGTTCTGGAAGTGTTGAAACCACATTAGAGTCCAGAAGTTCTTTGCATACAAAAGACAGGGGCATGCTTGTGCTGTTGACTGCCAGCTGGTATGGATCAGAAAGAACAGTCCGTTCTTGAGCCTTTCACACATTGGTGGGCTTTTCTGTGCTTTTGGGTGGAGTCAGCAGGCCCCCTACAGCCACTGGAGACAAGCGGTCCAGGTTCTCCTGCTGGCGCTGCTGGGCATCATTCTAAAAGACAAAACGGCCATGTTCACAACTTCTACCTTGTGGTTGAAGAGAAAAGTAGAAGAACTTAAGAGTGAGAAAACACCACTCACCAACATGGACAGATAATCCACGTGTGTTTGGACGTTGTGCCGGTCCTCTGCTGCAACCTTTTTGAAGTCCTTCAGTTTCGGCTGGCCACTTTCATTCACAGTTCTCACAAAGGGGGCCATCCAGCGCACACAGTTGGATATACTGTCCCATGTTAGACCTAAGAATGAACCAGATATGCATGAGCATTCTCAATCCTGACTGAATAAACATCAGGTAGATTAAAGATATTCAACCATGTTCATTTCAATTTCTACAAATGAAACCAAGATGCCAAAGATTAGATGTCATTTTCAAATAAGCATGATTTTCAAAAATGAAAGTTCATGGTCTTACCAGATACTTTCTGCACAGTTTCAATTGAGGTAAAGTGACAAAATGCAGCAGCAGCCAGAACTCCATACTGGTAATCTAATGAGTTAATGTCCAGTATACAAAGATCCAGCAACTGTAGAGAAAGAGAAAGGATTTAAAACATCAGTACATGCAACAGAGCGAAGGACACTACTGTAATTACTACAAGAGAAATGGTAAGCGCCAAGATTCACTACACACCTGGGTCATTTGTATATAGGATTCCTGAGAAAACTGGGGCACAAGAAAATTTGGTTCCTCCTTCAAAGAACCCACTTGAGCATAAAGTTTCAACCAAGAGATGGGAGTTTCCGGACAGAGGTGCCAATTTAATGCCTTCAACATTATCAGCTCCATTTCAAGGATTTCGTCTTCATCACAGGCACCGTCTGTGACGTACGCAAACTCGTGAAGCTTTGGCGGGTAAATTTCCTGTAATTACAAAATAGACCAAACAGGTTAGGCTTTTCACGTTCACACACTTATATTGGGTTACACGGAAAACCGAGTCAATTGGATGTCAATTACCTCCAGTTTAGATGCAATGAACAGTGAGGTAATGCCAATGAGTTGCAACTGGTTCTTCCCAATGGCTACCTGAGTCAGCATGAAGCGATCGAAAAAGTCTTGAGCCAGATAAAAGGTCTCACGTTGAAGCGTATACACCTCACTGACCTAAAGAGATACAGAGACGCATTTAAGCAAAACGTTATATTTCGGCTAAGCAGCTCTGCCTTTGAAGATACATGTAATAATTGAGTGACAAACCTCTAAAAGCCAGTCAAGGAGAATGGCCCTCATTTTTGGCTGCAGGCTGGGGTGCTGCTGCATGAAGGTTTTATCATGGATATACTTCAGTTCTTTATTCAGCATCTTAATCCATACATCATCTGAGCTGGCCCAGCTGTCAAAAATATACAGGCGAGGCGTGAGGTTACATGAGAAACAAAACACTTAACAGAGAATGAAGGAGATATCCTATACACATCTAGATCTATACACATATCCTATACACAGATCTATACACATCTATTTCTGTATTGTTCATTGATAAACACTACATACATAAATAAAATATTTCATTTAATACTACATCAAGCCCATTCTCAGTTTTGTAAATGTTAAACCCATTGTAGAACTACAATTATCTTAAATCATGATGTGTATTTACACTGTACACCTCTAAGAGTCACGTTCCTACCTGAGGCAAGGCAGCGGAGAAGGCTTGATGAACAGATTCCTGAACCGGAACCGTTTAAACCCAGACAAGTTACTCGTCTCTTCAAGTTCCTTGTGAGGCGTCTCAACGAGGACACAGGGACTAACATCACCTTCCACCCACCGGTTCTGTAACAGAACACATTTCATATGAGCTTTTATTTATTTATTTTTTTTAAATAAACAGAAAAATTATAACAGCCACTATGAAAAATTAAGTATAATCCCTACAAATCCAGACCACATCCAATTTATATATGGTATATACATATTGTACATTATCATGATCATATACACCTACCCTTATACTAAACACATGCATAGTATAGCATGTATAGATACAAGCTAAAAGTACAAGTGAACAACAGAAGCCCTCAGGCCAGCTGAACAAAGCTCAATTTGGCGGGAGGAGGCGGGACAAAAGGGGGAGGGGCTACGCGTGACGCTGACCAGCTGCTGCGTCATCACGCACACAATTAACACCAACACGGATTTATAGACAGACATATCATGTAGGGAAAAAAACAAAAGGAATCTAATGAATAAAAATTAATGTGTTGTTCTACCGGAGAAACGTTAGTATATCAGAAATAATTTAATACCACGATTTACCTGAATTTCATAACTTTGCTTCTTGGCTGCTGGGGTTTTTCTTTTGCATTGCTGATAATAAAGAGAGAAAACCACAGAGTTAGACTTTACTGCAAAACCCGTGTGGCTGGATTTATATTCATAATCATAATAAACTTCATATTCAATCATAATAAAGTGCATGCAATCCAGCAGGAAAGAGGAGGACGAGCTCCTGATACCTCAGCGTTTCTCTTCCTTGTGCATGTGGTATTCTGGTCTGCTGTGTTTTCATCTCTTTCCTGCAGTGTGTTACGGCAACTGCAAAATAAATAATACAAAAATAAAAACATGGACGTTAATATTTGTAAATTTGGGCAGAGATTTGTTTGTCCTGTTATTAATGTGTAGCTCAGCAACTTTAAAAGCAAGCCTGGATTCTCACCTGCGTCTTGACATTTTTTTTCCAATGGCAAATCAGTTCAAACGCCTGAAAGAAGACAAGATCAAATGTCAGGTTTGTAATATTTCCTAAATATGAAATGCATTTGTATTTTGAGAGAAAGTCGTTTAGGTAAACGCAGGACAAAAAGCCCAAAACAGGCCAAGCTCCTGCTAGCTAATGGAGCAACCCAGCAGCCTAACCAGTCTGTCCGGGAAGCCTTTTAAAAGAATAATACTGAAAATCGCAACTTAAAAATCACACAGAAAGTCGACAAATAAGTTGTTCATTAGGTGCTTGTTTATATGCAACATGTAAACATGTAGTCAAAAGCCTGTAAAGTGGTGTATTTCTTTACCCGGGGGAGGTTATGAAAGTCGACTCCCCGCCAATTTAAGAAGCGGGAGGACAAACCGCCTCGAACAAAACCCACCCAAACAGCAGCAATATACTCTCTAAAAACACCACACTTCTCGAAATGTAACGATATCGCATATACATTATGAATCTTACACCAAAAAAAACTTTATTCCCCCCTCAATTATTTGTGTCTTTCTCCTAAAGGCTGAACCCTGAACAAGAGATTAGCTAAGGTGCTAGCAATCGCCCCAACTATTTTACCGCACTAGACTGGCGGGACTGGATCCTAACTCTCTGTGACCACGTCTAAAAATAGTTATATAATCAAATATATTGAGATTTAAGACGGTAGGAAGTCACAAACACCACCTAGGATGGCTAATAAGACGATTAGTGTAACTAGCAGTAGTTTACTAGACCTAGGCTAGCTTACTACTACTACTGCTGCTGCTGAATAGCCAATAATGAGAATAACAAATAATATACGGCGTACAAACGCAGTTAAAAGCATCTCCAGAGTGTATTCAGTTAACTACTATTAAACTGTTTTTTAATGTTAGCCCTGTTTGAGTGCAAGAGAAGCGTCTACTCACCAGCTGCAGAATAAATGAACAGACATCAGCTGGCGCCGGCGCCAAGCTTTATATAGAGCGCGACTGCGCATGCGCGGGATCCGGTCACTCTCGGCTTTAACACATTTAAACTCTGAACCTCTGCGGTTTTTGTGTTTAAACAAATCTTTTAACTGATTCATGATTACGATGTAAAGGCGTAAATGTTACACAGTTTTCACCACATTTTGTCGTGTTTATTCCTGAACACTGTCTTTGCCAGGCGGGACGGCGGGACTTGTGTTCAGCGGGACTTTTTATTTAAAAAGAGCGCTTTTCTTATTTCGCGGTCAAACGAAACTGGCGCCCAAGGACGCTGTACACACATCCCGCGGACTTCCAGCAGAGAAGAAGACATTTACACCACATTTAACAACGTTTTTGTGTGGCAACTCACACTTCCTGATATGAGACCGGTAAAGAGGTGGAGCTTAGGATCTGTCTGACCAATCAGATGCATTGTTGCAGAAACAACGTGTTGCTGCCTGAAAATGTAAACAAACCCATGCAGGAAAGATGTCAAACGACCTGAAATCAGACTGATCAGCAACCAAGCTCTAATTTTTTTGCCAAATGAAGCATCTAATTGATATTTAATGTATTCTCATGACAAATAAGGCAATTTGCTAACAGGATACGCACTAACCGGTGACATTATGGTAGCAATGGGCCAGTAATAAGGCGTGTTATCATGTACTAGTGCATCTCAAAGAATTAAATAAAGTTCATTTTTTTCATAATTTTATTTGAAAAAAGGTAAACTGTCATATATTTCATATTCACTGCACGTCAAGAGGCATATTTGAATTTTTTTCATTTTGATCATTATGGCTTGTAGCTCATGAAAAGCAGAAATCCAGTATCTCAAATGATTAGAATATTT
>JAOUQY010000046.1:14475792-14487633 GCA_028566355.1 Doras micropoeus | reverse complement strand
AAACAGATGGACTACTGTAATTGTAGAACTTCAAAGTGCATTGATATGGTAAGTGGAATTGAGAAAATGGACAATAAGTGTAGAGAAAAGGAGGTGGTCATAATGTTATGCCTGATCGGTGTATATGTCTTCTGTGTTGGTTTATTATTAATTTAATTTCAACGCCATCTATAAACATTCTTTCTCTATATCTGTAAACTTCAGGGCAGAGGGACTAAAAGATGCCCATTCAAAACCCATACCCCAGGAAAAGCCCAATTCCTCCACTGTTAAAGCTCCTGTGAAGCAGTACCTTCCTCTCGGTCCAGATTTCTCCCTCCATGACAAGCCACAGCCAGTGCGAGCAGTGCAGTCTAGTGAGCCACAGGGTCAGCGCTACACACAGGAGGAAATAGAAGTGCTCAGGTAACAACATCTGGAGCTGTAGTTACTCAAAAAAAAAAAATCATGTTTTTTTTCCAGCTGACTCTTCTTATTAAATTTCTTGTTTTGTCTATTGAAGGAAGACTTCCAAGATAAATGGAATTGAATATGTGCCATTCATGAATGTTGACCTAAGGGAGCGCTTTGCATTTCCTGTTCCATTTTCGTGAGTACTTTTTAATGTACCTAGGGGATCTACTGTCTTTTGCTACAAATGACTTTATAGTTGTTGTCTTTTTACTGGTAAAATGTTCTTTGCCAAGCTTTAATAAAAAAAAAAAAACAACAACTAAAATTTAATAATCTGCAGGGATAAATGTGGAAAGCTGGCCTTATCTCCTAAACAGACGGCTATCTTTAGTCGCTGGGTCCGACCCGATGACATTTGCAACAATCCCACCATGATTTTCACTGTGTCGAGCTTCAGCATCAAACAGGTTTCGTGGTTTCCTGCACTCAGAAACATTAACAGTACTCTCTCAGTACTACTTTATATGGAATGTAAACCTAAAAGCTGCTATAAATGGTTGTAAAAGTTAACATTTGTTGCTCCTGCAGACTGTGGTATCAGACTGCTCTTTTGTTGCCTCTTTGGCCATCAGCGCAGCATATGAGAGACGTTTCAACAAGAAGTTAATCACGAGGTAATTATGCATGAAGTTATGCATGTTTTCTTTCCCACAGACAACATCTCAGCTGTAGTGATTGCTGTGTTGCACATTTACTGAAAACCACATTTTTGGATTTTCACACTTATTTCATATAATAACAAACACATGTGTTGATAAGGTGTGTGTGTGTGTGTGTGTGTTTATGCTCTACAGCGTCATTTATCCTCAGAATAGGAGGGGTGAGCCAGAGTATAACCCATGTGGGAAATACATGGTGAAACTACACATCAATGGGGTCCCTAGAAAGGTACAAATATGGTGTTGTCTTATTTTAATAAAGAGTAAATCATGACAGGGCTGCTGGAAAATAATGATTAGGTTATGGTGTGGTCCATCGCAAAATGTATATTCTATGGGCCTCTGCCATACAAGAACCCGTGAATTAGCTGTTATTATAGAAACAATAATGTATTATAATGAGCTTCATTAATATAAATCTGTGATTTGCCATGCGTCAAACTGCTGTTATAAAAAAAAAAAACCAATCAGCCCCTTCAGAGATTAGAGACCAAAATTCAGTGGTGCTGTGATATAAATAGAAGGACAGTATCCAGTGACAGTTTATGTGCTAGTGACAAAGTTCTCTTGCCATTTTTCCTGTTAAGGTGATCATTGATGATTTTCTCCCAGTGGACCGCAATGGTGAGCTGCTCTGCTCCTATTCAAGTAACCGAAACGAGCTGTGGGTTTCCCTCATAGAGAAAGCCTACATGAAGGTGATGGGTGGATATGATTTCCCTGGCTCCAACTCTGTAAGTATAAACTACAAACTACACGTTCATGTACATTTCAAGAATATGGATTTTATAATAGAAATACACTCATTAAAACAGGCCTTGATTACAGTACATCAATTTTCCAATGCCTCACAGGTTTCAGCTGCCCTATATAGACAAATAACAGACCTTACATAGATTAAGCAGGTTTATGCATTAAGACTACAAGTTCCATACATAGGAAAAATGACCAAACACATATTATATTTTATATTTTTAATATTTAAGAGGTGGCCAACACATATATTTTGTAAATATTTTGTAATTAATATTTTGTAAATCAAGGTACATTTAGCTACAGTTTCCCATTTTCCCTATGTAAGGTGTCTTTTGGAACACCATGTAGAATTGGGAATACATTTGTGTTGTGACCCCTGAAGTCTACAATTTCTGAATTTTTCCTTTTTTTTTCCTTTGTAGAATATTGACCTGCATGCGCTGACTGGCTGGATTCCAGAACGCATTGCTATGCACTCAGACAATCAGTCCTTTAGCAAGGATGACACCTTTCGCATGCTTTACCAAAGGTGAACATGCATGTGTGCAGAAACTAAGCATACAAACATACAATTACAGTTCTTGAAGTGTTCCAGTGTACTGGTATTTATTTATTTATTCCGGTGCACCTGTATTTATTTAGCAGGCAGAACATTTTGGCAGCACTTGTGACACTTCTGTGTATTTCCATTAACAGGTTTCACAAAGGAGATGTCCTAATCACTGTAGCAACAGGTGTAATGACAGAGGAGGAAGGGGAGAGATGGGGCTTAGTACCCACACATGCCTATGCTGTGTTAGAGATCAGGGAATACAAGGTCAGTTTCTCAACTCCTACTACATACGCATGACTGTTATTGGGGCTTTCTGCTAGTCTATGTATAGAGATTGGTGATAAATTAATGGGAAAAAAACTTAAAAACAATATAAAGTGGTGTTGGGCCACCACAAGCCAGCAGAACAGCTTTAGTGCACCTTGGCATATATTCTACAAGTCTTTGGTACTGTGCTCTGTGTCTTCTAAAGCTCATACATGCATGTTTTAGCTATAGAGAAAGACAAAATAAAAGTAACTACATTCATTTTGTGACTATTTTAAAAATCCACTCATCCCTGGTCTTAGGTGTGTTATGTTTCCGATATCTACTAAAGGATTTTCCTTTGTACACTTAAATTTTGGTTCTGTTTGTCATGGGCTCCAGGGGAAACGTTTCCTGCAGCTGAAGAACCCTTGGAGCCATCTCAGATGGAAGGGCCGCTACAGTGAACGGGATGAGAAGAACTGGACACCAGATCTACTCAAGTACCTCAAGTTTGACCCCAAAACTGCACAACAGTTTGATAATGGTGAGGGTGTACTGTGTAGTTCTTAACGCTAAATGAAATGGAAAGACTTTCAAGACCTATGAGCTAACTTGTGTGCTGTATTCAAGGTGTGTTCTGGATCATCTGGGAAGATTTATGTCAATACTATGATGTCATCTACCTGAGCTGGAATCCTGCTCTTTTCAAAGAATCCTCCTGCATACATAGGTCAGTCTTCATGACTGTTACAACATGCCAGGCTTCATTGCCTTTCTATCATATACCGGACCATGGTCTTATGTTTATGATTGGCATGATATTAAATAATTTCCTGTTTAGACCTCTCTAATGTAGCTCTTACAGTTGTGAATCAATGATCCTGACACTGTGTAAGTACGTCTGAACATACACCAGGTGTATGGGAATAGGTCTTATTCAGATAAGACACATACCAGGAATATAAGATCTTAATGAAACAAAATAACAATGTGAGGTACGCCTCATATGGAGCTAATAGTGGGGATTCACTCAGTATAATGGAAATCACAGTCTGAGGTGTCATGTTACTAAACACAGAGTAAGGCCACATGCAAATATAAGAGAGAGATCAAAGAGAGAAAAAAATGTTTGCAGCAGTGTGAATGATTCCCTGTGAAAAGAATGCTAATTTCCACAAACAGTTTGCAGCTTCAACTGCAAAACTTTTTTCCTGCCCAGTCTTACTTGGATTTGCTCTGTTTGTAGCGAGCATGATAGGAATGCTGCTTGAACCTTTGGAGAGCATGTATGTGCTCTGAATAAGTGCCGATACAGCTTTTGGGAGAGTTGTTCTTGTGATGTGTTCTTGTTGTTCGGTGACATACTCGTTTTACATCCTTCCTATCTACTGCTAAAGTTCTTCTAATTTAATGTAATGTTTCCCTCTATCTGGAATGATCCAGGAGTTAGTTGCAGCAGTGTTTCAGAAAGTGTAGGCCACAGGCCCCTGGTGGGCCATGACGGTACTGCAGGTGGGCAATGTGAAGTCATTTACAGTACAATAGATAAACAAGTTTTTAATTTTCCGTTGACTAAGAAGGGGAGTTCCCATGGCTGATCTAAGGCTTGTATATCTCCTGGTGGTGGAGAAGATGCGTTCTGTAGTTTAACCTAATGGCTAACTGTAGCTAGCTCATCTAGCTAGTGCATATGTTTATTTGGCTAGCTACTTCTGAGAAGCATAAGACTTAAAGTGAAAGAAAATCATATTTCTCTCATTTTCAAACTATAAGCTATAACACTTTTGGTTGGATGGGGGATGGGGGGTCAATCTGGCATTGTCTGACCTGTTTTTGATCTGGAACGTATCTGTCTTGTCATTGGGCCCATTGCCGTAGGCCCATGATCACACAGAATTGTTATGTTTATGAAATAAAAAATATGTGGGAAAATATTTCATCTTAGATTTGTGTGTTGATCAGAGTTGTGATTTCCGGTTTTGAATTGAGAACAGCATTCTTAAGTTTGGGAGTAGTTGATTTATAGTCTATTTATAGTAGTGATTTATAGTTGATTACTGTATAGATTATACAGTGTATGGAAGAGTAATTAAAAATCAGCTTGTTCGATGTGACTATACAGCTGGTTGTGTAATAGTAGCATGCAGATGATTAGAAAGTCAGCTAAGATACCTTTTTTCATTTCACTCACTTATGATTGAACAGAACATACACAAAACCTTCTTTTTCCCATACTCTGGTTAGGAGCTGTTGGCGAAGCGAGATAATGATTGGAAAAGTGAGTTTGTGTCTGAAAATAATGGTCTTGTCAAAAGAAACACTTGCCTTCTTGTTTCCCAACATGACCGAGATCTGGACTCCTTCTAATGCTTAAATATACTAATAAATCAGAAAAGGGGGTATGTGTGGATATTTCTGCATGTTTGTGTGGGCTTGTGAACACTCTTGTAAACATGCATTCTCAAACTGCATTGTTAAGGGAGATTTTGAAATTTGAGTGAAGAGGGTTGCTGTAATAATTGCTCACGCACAATAATTTGGCTTTTGCAGTTGCTGGGATGGAAAACAGGGTCCAGTGAAAGATGTATATAGTTTGGCCAATAACCCTCAGTACAAGCTGGAGGTGCAGTGTCCACAAGGTGGAGCTGCCGTGTGGGTGCTCCTAACACGACACATCACAGACAAGGTATCGTTGGCACAGAGCATGGTCATTTTCATTTGCAGTGTATGCAATGATGATAACTGTTTATTCCTTCATCTGCTCTTTAAGGATGACTTTGCTCAAAACCGGGAGTTCATCACTTTAGTGGTTTACAAGAACGACGGCAGGAAGGTTTATTATCCAAGTACGTATCTTATAAATGGAAACATTAGGAAATAAATTTGCATATTATTTACAGTATGTTTGATTTTTGCACATTAATAATTGTTAGGTTGCCAGTTTATTAGGAATACCTGTCTAGTAAAATATAGTGTGGACAACCAGTTTAAATTCATTTCAAAGATGATTATTTGAGTCGAGATGTGAAGACATTCCTCACGATATCACACTGATACCAGCCTTTACTGTTCACACCAAACATTTTACAGTGACTCTGAAAAGAGCTTAGCCAATAGGGTTATAGAACCGAAATGATCTGCTTCATAACATGAAGTTTGTGAGAAGGTGGATACTAATAGACTGCCATATATGTGCATTTATAAAGCAAAATTTTTAAGCAAATTCTGTTCTCTGTGTCTGTCTTTTAGGTGACCCTCCCCCTTATATTGATGGCATCAGGATCAACAGCCCACATTACCTGACCAAGATTAAACTGACCACTCCAGGAACTCACACATTTACACTGGTTGTGTCTCAATATGAGAAACAAAATACAATCAACTACACATTAAGGGTAACTCTCTATCTTTGTGTTTTCATATTTTACCTTGTGAAAGAGCAGCAACTTGGTTGAAAATGGTATTGACATTTACAATGATGACCTGAAGCTCATTTTCTGTAGGCTGACATTAGCCTAGTGTCTTTTGATTGTGAAATATATAATATATTGACATAGGTTAGTGTTCGTAGCTCATTATGTGATGCTCTCATGAGGTAATGCCATGCAACACTTCTGCACATACTACAGTATTTAGAATCTTCATTCTGCAGAAATTAAGTATAATAGGCTACGTGTTATTTAGGAGCGGCTCTAATAGTCATTAATATGAATTCACTCTATTCCCTACCAGGTCTACTCATTGTGCAAGTTTAATTTCTCCAAAATTACATCACCCTTCTCCTTCACAAAAAGGGTAAGCAAGTTTGTATCATAAACTATTTATTTGATGTGTGGTTGTATTTGATTGCTGGTTTTAATGAAAACTCTGTCTCCTAAAAGCTAAATGGCCAGTGGAAAGGGATCAGTGCAGGAGGCTGTGGCAACTATAAGGACACCTACAAGCATAACCCAATCTACCAGTTCAACCTGGACAAATCCGGACCTCTGCTTATTGAGCTCCGAGGCTCCAGGTGAGACTATATCGGTCATTTATTCTCTACAATTATATAGTCTAACCTGATTTATAATTCTGGAGTTCTGGAGTGTTTTCTGCAGTGTGTAGGAGTAAAGCATCAAAGTGTTTTGAATGTTATTGGACTTCCCTCAACAGGCAGTACAGTGTGGGATTCGAGGTCCTGACTGTGTCCACTGTAGGAGACACGGGGACTTCAGGCACCCAGAAAAGGGGCAGTGGTGATTACAGGTAATGTACTGCTGTTGTCACAGAGACAAAATGTACTTGTAGCTGATTCAGCACATTTTGCTGTGGCAGAAGAGAGACTATCAAATCAAGAATGGAAAAAAATTTAAATGTCACAGAAGTCTCTCAAACTGCGCAGAAATAGTTTGATGAATTGGAATACATTAATATATACTGTATACAAATGGTATTATTCATCTACGCTGTATAGGCATATGCACTGTTATTTCAGTATTCAGTAGAAAACCATGTGAAAGTAACCTGTAAACCATTTGCATGGAATATTTCACTATAAATAGAGCGGCAGACAGAACAACTTTTGCTATAGTCATGGAGAAATCTTTTGTAGCAGGTGATAGAAAGAAAAAAAATACTGATTCAACTTAAAAAATCCAGACCAAGATTAGAAAATATAATCATGTACACTTTTGGTTATGTCTGTTATTGTTTGTAAATGCAAGTAAACTTAGAAACTCATAAAATATATATAAGAAGTTAAATCTTCTCGCACGGTTATGTTGAAGTCAGGTTTTTATTTCCTAGAATCAGACACTTGCCTTAGTTCTATTAGTGCCTGAAAAAGCAAGGCATATGATGCTTTAAATTCAGTTTCTGGGATTAGTGTCTAATAGAAATGAGCCAAATAAAAAAAAGATCTGAAGCACCATGACGCATAACCCATTTGCGCACGCTGTTCTCGTCAGGTGTGGTTTCTGCTACATGGAGCTGGAGCATGTGCCCGCAGGCATCTACAACGTCATCCCCACCACTTTCCTGCCCAACCAAGAAGGGCCCTTCTTCCTAGATTTCTTCAGTGCAACTCCTCTTCGAGTGTCTCAGCTCCAGTGACAACTCAGTAGTCACCATTATAAGCTGTTTTCACATCCCCACTGGTACAGACAGGCCTGCTGTCCCTCTGTTCTCATCAGTTGCTTCTCTTGCCACAGTGTATAGTCCAACAGATCATCACAGACTGTTTACTTGGCACACCATTTGGCCTGACTATCACTGTCATTGTACAAGCTTAAAATGAGAAACACATGCTCCAAAATCATGCACAATATTATGTTGACAAAATGGGTGCATACATGTTTATTTTATTCCACTCAGGAGACTGCAATAAACTGTTGGAGTTTACAGTGTTGTATGTTAAGATACATAGGGCTTTTGCCTCGGTAACTTAAGTGTAGTGGAGGACTTTGTAATTGTGAGAATATGAGAATGAAAATATATATGCTAGTATATAACTATGCTAGTTTGATGATTATTTTGCTACTTTACATCGTATTTCTGGGAAGAAAGAAGCTTTCTACCCATTTGTGGTGCTCAATGTTTATTTTCTGATCACATTGAAGCCAAATTATTATGTACAGTTATCTACTTTATTACAGTAGGTGATGGGATGCACTTTATGTAAAGAATGTGGGTCTTTATAGAGAGTGTTTCCCACATTTAACCCTGTATTTCGGTTTCATCCCTCAGATGCACTTATTTCAGTTGAAGGAATAAAATGGAGGTTTAGATCTCTTTCTTTTTATTCAGAAAACTGTGTGTATATTTAATATAGGTGTTGTACAGAAATACATTTTGCAGCCGAGCCGCAGTGAGCAGCTGCCACACAATCTCATCTTCGTTGGAGAATCAAATGGAACAGATATAAATGTATATAAATGATTCACTGCTTAAAATCAGTTGTCTCCCTTCTTAAAGGCAGAAAACCTTGCATATTTAAGTAAAGTAGTAAAGTACATTAGTGATAGAAACACTTAAAGTCTTGATTATTATGAATGTAGTGAAACAAACAAATTGGTTACATAATTTATTCTCCATGTTTTCCCTGCCAGTTTTAATAACAGCAACATTCAGCTGTTTTCCTGCCCTTTCCTAGTCATAAATCAATTCAGTGTTACATATTTCTGTATGTAGCTTTAGATCTGTTAATTAATAAGCCAGAAGCAACAGTGGCAAGGAAACCTCCCTCACAGGATATGAGGCAAAATCCATGAAAAAATGGGAATGCTTCCTCTTCTGGGTGACACCAGATAGCAGGATAAAGAGATCCACAAGTTTTTCCAAAGACTTAAGGGTAACTGATAGACAGGATTGGCCTGAGGTTTGTTCAGGTACGGCAAATAGCCAATGCTTTTGAAGTTTTACTTGTCTTTGCAGAGCAGCTTAATGTTGTTAACCTGATCAGAGCAACTCAAAGAAATAATATGACAAAGGTTACAATGATCAGAATATTACTTTATTTTAACTTGGAAAACAACTACACAAGCTATCCAAAGCCAGGAAATGACCAGAATAACCAAGATATAAAATCGCAGCTTTATGATGATGCTGTTTCTACTATACACAAAAAGTACACAAAACAGGTACAACAAACAAAGGGGGGAAATAGTCAGAGATAACCGAGAGTGTTAAACTAGGTTATGCATTTCTAATCCATGTTTAATCTACAAACGTAAGATGGAAATAACAAATTGCACTGTTATCTATTGCTCTTTTTCAGTGAATATGGTTATAGTCCATCTTTTACAAAGACAGATGCAGTAGCGTGCATATTTCAGCTATAATGGTCATGCTGCTGCTGAAATGCAGATTTAAAGTGTGGATGGAGAAGCAGTTGAAGAGGGGCATATGGAGAAGAGTGATCCAGCATAATAGCACGAGCCATTATTGCACTACAGAAGCAGCCAATTAAAAATCATTTAAATCTGAAAGTACTGTTTTTAACCGCTTCCTCTTTCATCAGGTCAGTAATGTCTCCGTGATGTCCTGTATCCAAAAACTAAACTCTGCCAGCATTACATGAACAACCCAGGAGTAAAATGTTCCTCTTATTCTTCAGTAGTCAAATGTCCTTCAACTGTCCTGTAACAAATGGTTTCTGTTTTATTAAATGTGCACATTCCTATAACTCTTCCCTTCTTTAATCTTGATCGATTAAGAGCCAGAACATCCCTAGCAAAATGAATGGTGCAGGATCATAGGTAAAAAGAGATGGATGGACAGCTGCCTACATCTGCTGGTGCTGCTCTAAGCCATACTCAACTTTATGCTTTAGATTTTATGCTCTGTGGTTTTGGTGTTGGCCATCTGCCCACGCTTGAGGGACAAGAAATGGAAGTGGTTCTTAATGCTACTAATGCTGCTGCTGTTGTTATTCAGAGAGTTGTTCAACTCATCCTCTGCTCCTTCTGCTCTGTCACCTGTATGCACAGAAACACATAGGAAAACTGTAACAACTGTAAATTACTGCATGCCTCTGGTGATATTTAATAAGTGAGAGGAAGTAGCCAGTTTTTGGGATGCAGGAAATATAATGGCTTCAGCTGAAGTTCTGCTTTGTCTTCTCTTATTTTGTACCTGCCAGAGCCATCAGTGTTACTTGCAACAATGATAAACAGAATCCTCTGATGCACAGGTGCATCTTCATAGCTCGAGTGGGCAATTGTAAGGAAAAAATGCAATGCGACATTATGATATAGAAAATAATAAGTGACAAGTGTGTGATATGATGAGGTTCAATACAAAGCGGGGTTATTGTTATCTTGCACAACGTCGGAAAACTGACATAAACCTAAATAAAAAGGTTTTGCTGTGAACATCTCACCTCTTTCCATGTCACACTCAGGTGAGGAGGCTCCACTGCATTCACTGCGAGGTCCAAGGATAGGTGAAATCAGGCCAAAGTCTGACAGAGAAACGGTGCTGGGCAGTTCCAGGCTGCATGGCCGTGATGAGGGAGAGGGAGAGGAGGAGGATGACGATGTAAACGATGGTGATGAGGAAGAGGAGAATGGGCACTGCAGTTGCGAAGGGCTGTTGCCTCCAGAGTTCATGCTACATGTGGACTGTGTTTCTGAATCCTCCTCTGACATGGCACTGTTACTACAGTTCTCATCCTCAAATGTCTCCGATGTCACTGGAGTGAGACAGAATGGACAAGGATTATTGGCAGCTCTCTGCCTGGCACCAGAAGAAACATACTCCAGCACAATATTTAAGCCAACCACCCATCCAAACAATACAACTGAACCATAAGGAATACAAATTAGATATAAATGAAAGCTTTTATAACCTGACCTTGTGAATGTTGTCCAGATGACACCTACTTCATAAACACTACATGCCAGAGGCTCTTATCGGTCTTTGGCCTTCATTATGCCATTATAATAAAAATACCTTAAGTCCTTAAGTCATACCTCAAGTCATTTGCAAAACTTCAAATCATGCTGATATTCAAGCAAAAGTCTAACCAGCCCCACGGAATTTGCTATGACGCATTCCAGAGGAAAGAGTACATTTTTTGTTGATTAATTGACAATGCTTGTTCATTAGTCTGATAGACAGTTCCATTAATACTGTCACACTTCCTGAGCACAAGCTTAATCCTTCAAAAAATGTGCTATCTCTCAATCTTTCTCTTTTTTTTGTTAAATGTTTGCATACTAAAATTATAACTGATATTTGTAGGTCTGCCATGAAAGCGCACTATTTTCATTAAATATAATACAAAAAATAATAGCAAAAATAACAAAATAATACCAAAATTAAATTCATGTGTAAAATTCTGATCAGCACACCACCATAATGCAGTGACCTTTGGGAAATCAGTGTGCACTCACTGGATATGCCATCAGACTCCATTTTGAAGTTGGTGATGTCATCTCCAGTGACCCCATCACCTTCTGACCCCACTCCCCTCTCTCGTAAGCCTAAGGAGCGACGGCGCTGGTGAATCTCATCTGAGATCATCTCTAGGTTTTTAAGAGCAGTCTTATATTCCCCTTTGGAGTGTGTCAACTTGGACTGCAGGTCATCCACATTCGTTTTCAGTTGCTATTTTGATAGAAAGAGAGAGAGAGAGAGAGAGAGAGAGAGAGAGAGAGAGAGAGAGAGAGAGAGAGAGAGAGAGAGAGAGAG
>JAOUQY010000046.1:14429626-14441599 GCA_028566355.1 Doras micropoeus | reverse complement strand
TTAGCATTAGCGTCAGGGATCAGCTCATGTAGCCACGTCTCCATAAAACACATGAAACTACACTGTCTGTATTCCCACTCCGAGAATTTCTGAAGGTGACAGAGGTCTGACCTATACTAGAAGTCACTAGTGTAGAGGGTGAAGAGGAAGGGGGAGAGAACAGTTCCTTGTGGTATTCCACTGTTACAGATCAGTCAATCTGACTGGCAGGTTCCCAGCTGCACATACTGGGGTCTTCCAGACAGGTAGTCCAAGGCCCAGGTAATCAATAACTTGTCCACCTGCATTCTATCCATCTTTTCCTCAAGCATAAGAGGTTGGATGGTATTGAATGCATTAGAGAAGTCAAAGAAAGTGATTCTTTGGCCTGGTCCAAATGGAGTAAAAAAATGACAGCAATGTCCATACATATCTGCTGCTGATAAGCAAACTGCAGGGGTTCCAGGAAAGGGCTGACCTGAGGACTGGGATGTGACAATACTAGTCTTTCCAGGATTTTCATGAAGTGGAATGTGAGAGCCACCCATTAAGGATGCTGCTGCTAGGAAGGCCCTTAGATGAGGTTTATTTTTCTACCTATTTATGTCTAGCTTCTGTGAGAAAAAGGATGGCTAATTTTGACCTTGCATTGACTACAAAGGACAAAGTTTGTATGTAAAACAGAAGTGTATAATCCCTTTCCTGGGGTAAATACTGGCTCTTGAGAAGATATGCATGAAGGACCACAAGTTACAGGCTGTGGCTGATTGGCCACAACCCAGAATCTTGCTTCAGTGGTTTCTAGGGTTTGCACCTTTCTACCATCAGGAAATTTAGTATGTACACCCAACCCTTACCACTTCCACTTGAATCTTGAGTCACTCAAGAAATAGTGTTTACTGTTTTTGTGACCCTGATACTAATACTGAGAATTTGTGTATCTGCCAATAACCCATCCAATAGGTTTGATTCAAACCTATTAAGCTTTAAAAATTCACTTAAAAATACAGGCTAGACATATACTACATTGCCAAAAGTATTCACTCACCCATCCAAATAATTGAATTTCGGTGTTCCAATCACTTCCATGGGCACAGGTGTATAAAATCAAGCACCTAGGCATGCAGACTGCTTCTACAAACATTTGTGAAAGAATGGGTCACTCTCAGGAGCTCAGTGAATTCCAGCATGGTACCATGATAGGATTCCACCTGTGCAACAAGTCCAGTTGTGAAATTTCCTTGCTACTAAAAATTCCACAGTCAACTGTCAGTTGTATTATAACAAAATGGAAGCTATTGGGAATGACAGCAACTCAGCCATGGAGTGGTAGGCCACGAAAAATGACAAAGCGGGTCAGTAGATGCTGAGGCGCATAATGCGCAGAGGTCGCCAACTTTCTGCAGAGTCAATCACTTCAGACCTCCAAACTTCATGTGGCCTTCAGATTAGCTCAAGAACAGTGCATGGAGTGCTTCATGGAATGGGTTTCCATGGCCGAGCAGCTGCATCCAAGCCTTATATCACAATGCAAAGTGTCGGATGCAGCGGTGTAAAGCACACTGCCACTGGACTGTAGAGCAGTGGAGACGTGTTCTCTGAAGTGACGAATCACGCTTCTCTGTCTGGCAATCTGATAGACGAGTCTGGGTTTGATGGTTGCCAGGAGAACAGTACTTGACTGACTGCATTGCGCCAAGTGTAAAGTTTGGTGGAGGGGGGATTATGGTGTGGAGTTGTTTTTCAGGACTTCAGACACATACTCTCTTCTTTCAGCTCAGCACCAATTATCTTCTCCAGTCTGATAAAAGTTTAATACAGTTTATGATTGGTATTAAGAATACTTGTGTCCTTGGTTTATTGGATCTCCTTTGTTTTCCTTTCTGATGAATGCAGGTCTCTATTCTATTGGTTATTTCCCCCTTTGTTTTCTTTCTAAACTTTCCAGAATGTTCTATTACTGAAAATAAGCTCTTTGTTCTGATACATTAAACAACTCATTGATAATTACAGCTTGACTCTGTCTCTACATTGTCATTGTAGAAAGACAAAGGACAGAATTTTCCATTTGGATCAAAAAATGAAAAAAGAATTAAATCTTAACAATAGCTAAAAACATTTATTGATTCAATCATTATCTAAGCGGCTTATCGTACTTCTGTGTCATAGGGGTGCTAGAGCATATGCCAGGTCACCAGTCCATCACAGGGCAGACACACAGACAGACACATTCACACACACACCTAAGGCAATTTGTTGTCTTCAATTCACATAACTGCATGTATTTGGGCTGTGGGAGGAAACCAGAGCTCTTGGAGGAAACCCATGCAGACTTAGGGAGAATACATAGGGAGCAAGCTCCACACAGAAAGGACCCTGGCCCAACCCTGGAAATGAACCTCGTGCTTCTTGCTGTGAGGTTACAGTGCGGTTTGGAGAATATATTTTTTCTTTTCTGAAGTGTCTACTAGTGTTAGCTGTTGTTGACTCACTTTTGTTCCACATTCCTTTGAGTGATGTTTATGCCAGTGCTTTAAAAATGGTCATATTGAAGTTACCAGTGATAGTGCTGCCCATTGTTACATATACTGCACTTGTCTGTTTTACTTTTCTGCTCCTTCAGTAGGAATACTACCACACAGCTAACATGACAGCAACTTGCAGACATTTGCTTTACTGAAAAGATTGCTGATTTTTGTTGTTAAAGCTGCAGTTGGTAGGATTGAAAAAAGAGTTCATTTATCTTGAAAATTTGAATGATCACAACTTCCAGGTAACTCCCTCTCCCTCTCCGCTGTGCTCCAGCCCCTCCCCACAGAGGAGGCTGCCATTTACTTGCATGCTAGTAACCATGGAAACTAAAGTAGCTGTATAAACTGCTTTGAGCTCACAGTGATGAAAATGAAACATGAACTAAACTCCACACAGTTCCATATAACAGCTTTACAGTGACTGGCAATATTTTATTTAAAAAAACTTGGTCTTTAATCCATTACCTGTTTATTTAGTAATAAATAGTCCAACTTTGTCAACATTGCAGGCCAACAAACAAGAATAAATAATTGTTTTTTTACATGTAAAGTAATCTGCAACAATATCTTTTCAGTGAAAGAAAATAAGAATTATTTCAGTGCTTAGATGTTTGTTTGATAACAGAAACTGCAGTAAATCGTGGTAAATAATCAGTAAACCATATATAAAAACATTTTGCTGTGAGCGCATAGGCACACATACACTATATTGCCAAAAGTATTTGCTCGTCTTCCTTCACACACACATGAACATGAGTGACATCCCATTCTTAATCCATTGGGTTTAGAGGACAAACTTGCTTTATGGACTATGGACTTTGCTTTGCCTACTGGTGCTTAGTCAAGTTGGAATTTTGAAATTGTCCAAAATCTCTTGATATGCTGAAGCATTAAAAGGTCCTTTCACTGGAACTAAGGGGCTGAGGCCAACTCCTGAAAAACACCCCCATGCCGTAATCCTCCATCCACCAAACTTTACACTTGACACTTTGCAGTCAAATAAGTACCATCCTCCTGGCAACTGCCAAATTCAGACTCATCCATCAGATTTCCAGATGGAGAAGTGTGATTCTTCACTCCAGAGAACAATTCAGCACTGCTCTAGAGTGATGTAAGGCTTGGATGCAGCTGCTCGGCCATGGAAATCCATTCCATGAAGCTCTCTAGGCACTGTTCTTGAGCTAATCTAAAGGCCACATGAAGCTTGGAGGTCTGACTCTGCAAAATGTTGTTGACCTCTGTGCACTATGCGCCTCAGCATCCGCTGACCCCACTCTGTCATTTTACGTGGCCTACCACTTCATAGCTGAGCTGCTGTCATTCCCAATCACTTCCACTTTAATGTAATACCACTGACGGTTGACTGTGGAATATTTATTAGCAAGGACATTTCACAACTGGACTTGTTGTACAGGTGACATCCTATCACGGTACCACACTGGAATTCACTGAGCTCCTGAGAGCGACCCATTTTTTCACTAATGTTTGTAGAAACAGTCTGCATGCCTAGGTGCTTGATTTTATACACCTGTGGCCATGGAAGTGATTGGAACACCTGAATTCAATGATTTGTTTGGGTGAGTGAATACCTTTGGCAATATAGTGTAAATATCATGACAAACACCAAACTGATGCAAACTGATATTTTCAGCAACTTTTAAATAAATCAAGGCTAACCAGTAGCCTTAACATCAGAAACAAGCTAATGTTAGACTGACTGCAACATCACAGAAACATGAGATGTATGCTACAGAGTATTTCTGTAACCATTACAATCTTAGATTTGTGATTTATTTTTTTGAAAAACAGATCAAACATAAATTAAGCAGTGGTAATTACCTCTCACCTCTACAGGTTTATTTATGGTAGTTGTTTATCTTCCTTTGCCTTTGGAAAGCTCCTGAACCCAAATACTGACAGTACTGAGCTTTAGAACATGTGTGGTAGAGGGCAGAGGGGGTTGCCCACAACAAGTGTATGAGCTGCGACTGACACTCTATCAGACATTCCTACTGGCTCTGATTTTTTGTTTGATTTGGGAATGGTAGATTCTTGCCAGTGGCATTAGGTGCACTAGGAGAAGGTTTTTTTTTTGTTTTTTTTTTTACAGATTATCTGTCTCATGTACTACTGTCAGGACTTAGTGACAGTTTTAGCAAATATGACAAACATTAATTTTTAAACAGACTGCCTACTGCAGCTCTAATGTCGGCTGCTGTTGTATTGCATGAGCCTGTGTTATCATGGGACCTATTTTAATTTGTTGATGTTATGCTACAAGCAATTCTGATATTTCAGGATATATTTGTTACAAGTGAATTCATTTCAAAATAAATAAATAAATAAATAAATTGATATCCAAAATGATTAATTTCTTTATTCTTTGCTAGTATTAGCCCGGTACATGTCCTGGGTATTGTATCTGTAACACCACTAGTCACCTCTTGTATGGTATGTGCCCAGGCCAATACATCAGAACACCCGCAGGAACCCAGTTACACTTTCCTAAACAGCAACAGCCCATGGTTCTAAGGCTACCTGATTTATCCATTAACAAAGTAAATGTCTCTCCACTGCATAACATACAGTAGAAGCATGTTTGCAATTTTTAGCTTTCATAAAACATTACAATGGAAATAAGAATACTGTCTGTCAGAATACTGTTGTTCATCATCCACATTTCATTGACCAGCTGGAAAGGCTGAACTCAGTCTATAACTTGCAGTTTATGTAGAGACGGCCACAGAAATTGGTTCTCTCCCCTGATACACCTAGAATTCTTTTTGTCATTCTTCCACTAGCCCCTCAAGGGGTTTCCAAACCTCTTTTCTTATCCTGGATCTGTGGAGGAAAGAAAATGTGCCACATTCCATTCAAATAAATAAAGAGATCCGGCACACCCGTGGAAAACACCTTTCATGTTTGTGGTGTATTGGTAGGGATAGGATTTTGAGTACAAATTAAGGATCTAGTCAAGGAATTTGTTAGAACCCTTCTTCAATATCAGTTTCCATTGCTGTAAGCCAGGTCATCCAGTACTTCCATGGCCATTCCATTTATTATTGACCAAGCACCTCAAGAGTAGTGCATTGTGTAGTGCAAGGGTGTCCAATCTTATCCACAAAGGGCTGGTGTGAGTGCAGGTTTTCCTTCCAGTCAAGCAGGAACCACACCACATTCTACCTGTTTTTAATCAATGGACCTAATCAGTGGATCTTGACTTTCAGAAGTGTGTGGCTTCTGGTTGGTAGGAAAGAAAACCTGCACCCACATTGGCCCTTATTAAATACAGTAATGTGTGAGTTAACAACATAATAAATGCCAATTGCATATTTATAAGTAAGAGATTATAGTGCAGAAAAAAATCTTATCAACAGCCACCTTAGACCATATGGTGAGTGATTGGTATTGGAAAAGTTACTTTTATGTGCTGATGTGTGTTTCACTGAAAATGTTTGCCTTGTTGAACAGTCTATACCTTTTCACCTTTTGAACACTGACAGTCGGGCTTGAGTATCTCCTTCAACATTTTAATGTTTTAAAAATAATCCATGTACACAGTATATGAAAAAAAACCCATTTAGGACAGTATTTTAAACAGAACAGATAGCATTTATAATTCAGCAGATCAGTAGGAATTGAAAATGTGACAAATATTCTAATTTTATAGTTCTATAGAGCTGATATGGTCTGAAAAAGAGAGGAAATACACCTGAGTGTTTTGCTTGGCATGAGAAAGATAGGAGTCACCAAATTCCAAATGTCTGCCCAGATATGACTGCAAAACCAAAAGATATTTGTTGCTCTGTAGTTTTTTTCCTGCATCATCTCATGCCCAAAGCTACCCTCCGATTAGCTGGTTAATAGAAATAGATTGCAGAGAACATACAGTATGTGCAGACGTCCGGGTGAGAAGCAAGAGGCGAATCACCAAATCCTATGCAGTGAAAAGAAGAATCTCTGAAATATTTCTTTCTTAGTATTTGGTATGTTCCCTTTTTTCTTTAATGACTTGTACTCCACAAGTTTATGTAAAAGCACTAGTTTAGTAGGAAAGCAAAGCCTATAATTAAGTGGTTAAAATGTTTAGTGAAAATGAAATGGATTAAACCACATAAGTAGTGATATAGGGAACACATGCTACATGTAAAGAAGAATATAAAGATGTAAAGTGAGTGTTAAGGCCATAATATACTGTATGCTTAACATCTTTGGCATACTCATGCATACTCATAAGTCAGTAGTTTGCCTAATTATTATTGCCTCACTTTAGACTGTCTCTGTGTTTTTTTTTTTCCATATTTCAGTGCCAGAATTAAAGAAAGGTCAATGAACAGAGGTCACCTTTTAATCAACAAGGAAAAATGCCAGGAAAAGGTGAAAACGTGCTTTACTCAGACACAGAGGACGTGCTTGTCACAATTTCCCCCTTTTAATGTGAGTCACAATTCCCAGTGCTGCCAACTGTATGCTATTGTTTTGTGTTCTGCATGTGCTTTTGCTTGGGTTTGATCCATTTGTTTTGGTTTTGGTCCTGACTACCCTATTATGTTATTCTGTTCTATGCTATACCATAAATAGTTTGGTTATTTATTCCCTGCTGTTTCTAGTTTTAATTGCATAATTGTTGCTTTGTATATTGTTTCTAGTCTTGCAATGCTTCTATTTATCATTTCTGAATATGGATGATCTTCTCAGTTATGTTGCCTACAACTGTATTGACCCCCCACGGATGTTGACAATGGTTTTCAGAATCACTCTATTAAAGCAAATGTTAAGTTTATGCCCTTGCATCCTGCTTTCACTAACTGCACATTCCAGTAACAATCTTATTAATAAATAAAACTTAATAAATCTTATTAAGTGACACTGCTTTACCAAGTTTAGTCTCTCTTGTGAAAACACACTTGCACTAGAGATGCATTGTAATTGAACCTTTCCCTTTTTTTAAACTCACACACAAGACAGTGAGATAAGCCATAATCATTCTCCATATGCCAAGTGAGATCTCTTGATCATACTGTTAGCCCAACTGGGACAGAGTATGAATAAGAGGCTCTCTTGTTTCAAGCTTGGCTGGGGATCAGTGGAGATGTGAAGAGGCAAATTCACCAGATGACGAAGAGGAGGGGGGGAAGAAGTGATGAGGGCAGTAAGAAGAGCACACAAGGAGCTTTTTAAATGGCTGATCAAAGGCTGAACTTCCACTGGGTGCACTGCCTTTGACAAAGGCAGCAGGTTACAGGTTACAGGCTTAATCAACTCTGAGGACAAGGGCACGAAGTTGTCATGTTTTTCACTGCTACAACTCTCATGGGAATAGCAGTGTTTAGCTTCTCTGGGCAGATTGTCTGCAGAACTGCAGGGGATGTGCCTGAACCACAAAATAATTGAATCTTTGGTGAATGCAAAACTGACACTGTTGTGGCCTTTTCATTTGGCAAAATAAAACATATGTTATGAAAACCAAACAAAGTGATGACAGTCTTGGTACCACTGACCAGAATTAATTCTGAGAGACACCTGGACAGACCAAGCATGGGGGTGTGAGAAACCGTTGCCCATGTGCCTGACCACCTCAGAGCTGAGGTTGTAACATAAGAATTGTGTCAGCATTTGACAATGTTTGAGCATATGATGCTGTTAATCTTTCCGAGACATTAAAGAAGCACTATCAAGCTAGCTAGCATGTGTGTGTGCAGACCTGCTATGAATGATGATTGTAGTAACTAGAGTATTATCTAGTCACATCAGATTTGAGAAATTTTCTAAAATTTGAGTCACATTCTCACATCCATGGTTTATCGGGATATGCATGTTTATTTGTTGCTAAAATAATGTGCATAAAATGTGTGGACATGGTGGGTTTTTTCAAAGGTAGCTTATAGAAAAGTACTAGCTGTACTTAGCGTTGCTGTCACTGTAGTTAACATGAGAGATGTGAGTGATTTTCTGCCTGCCATGTGAAAATGGTGTGTGGAATCATAACCTAGGCAGAAAGGCAGGCAGAGTGGAGAGTGATTGTTTGCCCTTAACTCATGACTCATAAGACAGACCAGTGTTATCTTAGTGGGATTTATTTTCTTTTTGTTCATAAATTGCGTCTTTCCTCCTTTTCTCTTCCTTTGGACTGAAAAGTGACACCGGTGCCTTGAGCACACTAATTGCTATTATGGATGCTTATATACACATATAATGCAACATATCCATATAGTAATTTGAATTTAAAAGTGGGTTTTCAGCTTCTTTTATGTCTGAGACTTGGGGGAAGGTATGAGGATGAAAAATGAAATGGACAGGTATCAAATCAATCAATCATTGCTTACATAAAGAATTACAGGAGTGATTAACTTGCACATCCAAATATGCTGCTATAAAAAGGATTATGTACCGGTAAATGCTGAGGTGCTAATATATTTTTACTTGAACAACATTCTGTAAATTTAAGGGTTAAATAGTTATATTTAAACTACATCATCATCATGTACTATTCAATTAATCTGATGCCTTAATGTTCAGATGCACATACTTATGAATCACTCTTTTGCAAATTTGCACATAATCCTCTATAAACAAAACACTTTTTTTTTCCACCTTTTTCACCTTATTGCTGGGAGATCAGTCATAAGTAAATGTAAAATGATCCAGCATGCTAATTGGCAAACAGATCTGGTGACCTTTGTAATGACACTGATTTAAACTCATTTGAAGACCTTATTTTAGCTTTCTCTGATTTGTTACATTATTTTAATTTGCAACACTGCTGTAAAAGCACGTATCATAGATAGGTCTTATACTTGGTAGTTCTGCTATGCTGGAGACTAAGCTGTTGTTTTTGAGTCTGTTCCTTTAGTGAAGCAATGTACTGTATGTATTTGATACACTGCTACATGCTATGATGCAGTTTCAACTGACTGTATATACAGTAAATGCATGATGTGGCCAAACATTTGTGGATACCCGACCCTCACACCCATATGTGTTTTTTGAACATCCCATTGCAGATCTAGTGTGACTGTTTGCTCTTGTAATAACCTGGGAAAGCTACAAAACACTAGATTTTGGAGTGTGGCTGTGGGAATTTGCCCATTCAGCCACAAGAGCATTAGTGAGGTCAGGCACTAATGTCAGGCAAGAAGGTTGACATGCAGTTCATCCCAGAGGTGTTCAGTAGTGTTGAAGGCAGGGCTTTGTGCTGACCTTGATTTTTTTCTCACATAAAGCCTTATCTCCTCTTTGACTAGACTGACTGTAAACAATATGCATGGGTTGTTGTCAAATGAAATTAAGTATATAGATTCCTTTTATAGAGTCTTCCTTATTCCATTTCAAGAGGTTTTGCTGGACATTATTACCTCTGGGTTGCTCATTTGGGATCTTGCTGTGTATATAGATTTCTGTAAAGCTGTGACAATGCTATATAAAGTAAATAAAATGTATATTAGGCACTTGACATTAGACATGAGTTAAAATGATCTTAACTTAAAATTCTATGGATCATTTTTTTAGATGTTCATACAAACTATAAGCAAGCATTTGTAGGGTATAGAGATCATGTGGTGCAAGCCAAATGTAATATTAGAAGGTAAATGTGAAATACATGTATGCAAGTTATCTGCAATCTATGATCTTCTCATATGCAGTGTTAATGAACACGTTGAGTTTTTACCATTGTGATTACTGCACTAATGAGAAATCATCTGGTAGATTTCAGACAGCACAACTATTAGAATTAATTATGTTTCTGTTTTAAGAGATCTGCTATTAGACATAGTGAAAACCATTTTAACTTTCACATCTAATGTGCTTAGGAAAATGTGCTTTAGAGAAATTAAGCAGCCAAGAATTGATGACTCATCAGGGTTTGTGTAGTCTCATATTAAAAAAAGAAAAAAGAAGAAACATCGCTGTCACCTTAATAAGTGCCATCTTATTAGTTTCATAAATGGTATGTGTGTATTTTTATGTAATTGTAATTTACATGATTGCTTCACTGATGAGATCAGAGTTTATTTATTTATTATATATTAATTTATTACTACATATACATTTCATTATTTTATGGTCCAGGATATTTAATTCTGTAATGTTTGCAGGTCTGTTACAAGGATTTTCTTCTGTTCACTCTATATTTGAAAGTTCTCTACCTACACAGCTAACACCAGGGGGCACCAGTGTTCTTCACTAAATGTGGCCAGGGACTCAGGGACAGCCACATCAGTGTCAAAAACATGTAAACAATGTGTGATGTGTTTTCCATTGCCTTAAGCGGGCTCTAGACTTTGGTGTTTGACACTCATCCTTTATTATTTCCTCTTTCAATATTTGCTCTGAGCACATACCTGTGAAGAGAATACATACCTGTGTATAAACATATATTAAACACTATCCTTTTAATGCATATTGCTTGGACATTAAAATTTTCTTCCACGCAACACACTGACAATAAAGGTCACACTCAACATAAGCATGATAGCGTGATATTATGGTAGATGTCCTTAGCTTGGCTACTGGTGTGTAGAATGGTCTTTATATCTGCCAAACCTTCATCCTGAGGGGTGCTCTTGCCTTATCTCACTGAAATACATTAAATGGAAGACTAATACAGGAGACCTTTTAAAACACCATGGAACTTGGTGAAAGAAGAGTCTAGGGATTTTTTCTCAGTGGACATGAATTTAAAGGCTAGAAAAGACATTACATTTATATTCTCCTCTTGCATCTGTGAGATTTACTGCATTATATTGCAAAAATCCTATAAGATTCTGCCTGGTGTTTGAAGCAGTAAGAGATAATGACATTCTTCAATATATAGAATGTCCGATTTAGTTTTACTGTCAAATACTGAAGGGTGCATGCAACATCAAAGATATTAACTGGAGAGAACAGGCAAAACAAAACCAAACTATGTGTAACAAATGACTTCCCTTATTCTGATAACCACAGCTTTAGTTTGCAACACAGATTTATTGCCAACAACAACAACAATAATAATAATAATAATAATAATAATAATAATAATAATAATAATAATATTGTGGTTTCAATATTTCATGGACCTAACCTATGATTTCACTATTTCACCAATAACAATTTGATGTGAATGGAATGACACAGAAACTGGTCAACTTACTGGAGTGAATTTCTTTTGAATCATCTCATACTTTAGCAACCCAAATGACTCAGATATAACATTTTCACACAATTTGAATAAGAACACACACATAGTTATCTAACTAATATAATATATACATCTTAAAACACAGCAGTTTGTAGGTTGTTTCAGTGAAGTTACATAATAGTTAAATACATTTCATACATATAGGGGTTAGACAATGAAACTGAAACACCTGTCATTTTAGTGTGGGAGGTTTCATGGCTAAAAATGGACCAGCCTGGTGGCCAATCTTCATTAATTGCACATTGCACCAGTAAGAGCAGAGTGTGAAGGTTCAATTAGCAG
>JAOUQY010000046.1:14378152-14388304 GCA_028566355.1 Doras micropoeus | reverse complement strand
TGAGCATTGTCATCTTGGAGGATAGAGTTCGGTCCCAGACTGTGGAGATATGGGATTGCCACTGGTTGCAGAATTTCCTCTTGATATCTCTCTGTATTGAGGTTGCCTCCAATGATGACAAGCCTTATTTTTCCAGTGAGGGAGATGCCATCCCACACCATCACACTGCCTCCACCAAAAGATGTTACTCTAACGGTGCAGAAATTAGCATAGCGTTCTCTGCGTCTTCTCCACACTTTGACGTTCCAACTGCCATAGGCAGAATCTGGACTCATCGCTGAACATAACGTTTCTTCACATTTTCAGGTTCCAGTGCATGTGTTGCTGACACCAGTGCAAACGGGCCTGATGGTGAAGGGCAGTCAAGGCAAGCCTCCTGGCAACCCGATGAGACCGGAGATTGGCAATCAGTCACCTGCTGTTTGGCAATGGCAGAAAAGATTTGGCATTTTTCATGGGCGCAACCCACATTCTCAGCTCATGCATGTTCCTTATAAATGTGACACCATTTAAAAGGGAATCTATGAAACAAATTTCCTTACTTTTTGTGCTATGTTTAGATAATTGGAGCAATTTTGAGGTCAAGGCTGGCCTGTTAGTGCAGGATGGTATCAAAACCACTCGAGAAGGTGCTGCTCTCATGTCTTGCAGCATAGCTCATAGTTTCAGAACAGACCTAGGTAATCAATGACCATCCAGAGTCAAGGCAAGGGAACAGACAACCAGGCTAAACCAATGATTCATCACTCAGGTTCAACCATATTGAGACTGTGTATGTTCCCCAAGCTAAATGAAACAACTTTTAGTTTTCTTACATCTAAAGGGCTTATCGTTAATGAAACTATTATTGATCATGAGTTTAAAATGCTGTGTTTAACAGAAATGCGGATTAAACCAAATTACTATGTAGCATTAAATGAAGCTAGTCCTCCTGGATACAGTTATATACACCAGCCTCGTCTAACTGGCAGATGAATCTAGGCATCACACATAAACATGGACATAAATTCAATGTATTCAAATTTATACTTACATAACTTACGTAGCCCCCCAAAATATCTGCCCAGTTGATTTCACTAATTATTAGTTATAGGCCCCCAGGGTCACACTCTTAATTTCTTTGTGAATTTACGATTTCATCTCAAACCAAACTAAGGAATTTGACTTTGGACTGCAACTGATATAAACAATTGTCCTATGATGGCCAGGATTGCAATTGCCACGAACAGTTTACACTCCATCAGTGAACAGTTGATAACTTGCATAAAGTGCATAAAACAAGGTATCCATACAATGAACATCTGAACAGATATGGAGAATCTTTGCAGTCTGACTCAGATCTCTGCAACCCAAACCAAATTGTGACTATCCTATATCTATTCCCAAGAAGTCATAAGATGGTCCAGATGGTGAGGTAATATAAAAATAGAAATCTCTAACTAATCTCTAATTGAAAACCGCAGTTTAAAATCTACAGTATGTGGCTTAGAAAAATAAAAAATTGCTATGATTTTGTTTTTATATACAGTGCCAAGAAAAAGTATGTAAACCTTTTGGAGTTTCATGGTTTTCTGCATTAATTTGTCATAAATTATGATCTGATCTTCATCCAAGTCAAGGGTATTGACAAATAAAATGTGCCAAAAATAATAACACAAAAGAATATATGATCTTGCAGGTCTTTATTGAACACACTCATTCAACATTCAAAGTGGTAGTGGAAAAAGTAAGTGAACATCTGGAATTAGTAGCTGGGTCAACTTCTACAGAGTTTCAGCTGATGTACAGACACTCTCACATTATCCTGTAGAATTTGTTGATACACTTGGAATTCATCTTTCTTAAATTTTCTTAACATGACTCCAGGTATACTAACACCTGACTCCAATAAACTTTTTTCAGGTCATTAACTCAAGGGTTCACATACTTTATCCACTAGCACTATGAGGTTTTTATTTTTGTTCTCAGTGAAGACTTGGATCGCCACTTGGTGTGGCGGTCTGGGTCCTTTCTGTGTGGAGATTGCATGTCTGTGGGGATTTACTCCAGATACTCCGGTTTCCTCCCACAGTCCAAAGATATGCAAGTTAGGTGAATTGGATGCACAAAAATGCCCTATAATCCTGGTGTGAGTGTGTGAATGGCTGTGTGTCTGCCATCCAGTGGTAGATGGTGCTCTGTCCTGGGTGTTGTCCTCTCTCTCCCTTCCCTGCACCCCATTCAGTCCCCCAGGGGGCTGTGGTCTCCGGTTGAGAGTATGCCCTGCACAATTGGCTGCTGCTTCTCACAGATTTGTGATTGGTGTTAATGTTGTATGTTTACTGTAAAGCATCCTTGGGTTTGAGAAAGGCACTATATAAATGTAACTTTCATTCAAGATCTGCAAGATCAAATTTTTTTTGTTATTATTTTAGGCACATTAGATTTGTTAATACCCTTGACTTGGATGAAGATCAGATCTGATTTTATGACAAATTAATGTGGAAAACCATGAAATTCCAAAAGGTTCACATACTTTTTCTTGCCACTGTATATGAACACCTCCACAAACAATGCCCTTTTAAAGCCACAGTTTAATGGATGAAAGGTGTGGGGAAGCAGCAATGGCAAGGCTATAGGGTTTCCTGCACCTGTCATCTAACCTTTGCTACTCTCTGTCTCTCTTTCTCTGTTATTTAGCTATCGTCCTCAGTGGGGCTACAATGATTTGGGCCTGCAATCCTGTTATCATAGCTCCTAGGACTGTCACACAGGATAGTAAATGCAATTTGATGCCACATTGGAGACAGACAGAGGTATCCTTTTCATTTTATAAAGTGCTGACCCAAATTTAATACATGTTCTAAAGAGACTGCCTGACAATTACATCTCCTAATAGGAAAGTAATTCTCCATAGGACACTGCAAGTTTAGCCACTTATTTTTTAATTGGTGTTTGTACATACTTCCTCCCACTACATAAGACTTTTTATTATATAGAATACAAAAATATGGCATAACATTACTGAAAGAGTAACTTGGATGACATCTTTATACTATTTCAGTCTGATCCACACAAATTCATTTTAAGGCATAAAACAACTAAAACTTGTAGTGCTTTAGTTCCCTCCTGTAGATTGGAACATGAAATGTGACAGAAATACAGTATGTCACATTACCTGGAATCAGATCAGCAACAATGATCTGATCATATGTTGTTGCCTATATTGACTTTAACATCATAAACAGTCAGTGCACTCTCAGAAAACATTCTGCACTATACTGTGCATTTCATTGTCACTGTTATGCTACCCTCAGTGGTACATTATTTGTACCTGTACATCATTCATCTGGTTTATAGTGTACCTTTAAAAAATATTTTAAGGACACTAATAGTGCATAGTTGATTTTTGGATAAAGCTTTAAAAACAAAAATCATCCAATACATATTTTGCTTGCAAACAATGCTTATTTACAAAGCTAATGTATTCTATGCCAAACTGCATTCCAAAATTGTGTGTCTAAAAATCAGAAACACATATAAAATATTTATTCAAATGAAAGGTATATCTACATTATTTGGATTCATTTCAAAGTTTAAAGCTTATTTAAAAACTAATAAGCCCTTTATATGACTATTTTTTTAGTCAAGTGTGCCAGGATTTATAATGTGTATATAGTGTATGTATTATATAGAAGTCTAAGCCACGTAGCTGTCACTTGGCAATAGTTATTATATTCATTGTGTTATGCTGCTATAACTTTCATATGCAAGCTACAAATTAAGATGAATAATGGCAGATGTCACATTATTAAGGGTATACCCTCTTGTTTTTTTATTTTATTTTATTTTTTTATTCTAAGCCATATGTAGGTAGATTTGACAGTATTGTGAATCACTTCATTTCTACCATATGGAAGATCCATCAAAATTGCACTAAGCTTTCGGTGTTTACTAAATTTCCCATATGCCACAATCACAAACATTCATGCTGATGAGTCATCTGTTGAAAACCCCAGAGTGCTATGCCAGAGTCATAAACACTCTAGGTGACATTTGTAATAAAACTGGTCTGTTTTTATTTCAGGAAAGTGCACCACACTACATGCTGGGGGTTCCCTGATTTATGATTGCTGAACAGATTTTCATCCAAGTGCGTATTGCTTTTCATATGAAATCATAAGAAAGATCATCTTATAGCAGAAAGCATTTAATAATATACTGAATTATTAGCACAGTAATATGTCACTATAATACTCTTTTCCCACAAACAATCGTGTCTAATGTGAGTCAATTTCTAATTAATAACTGAACACCAGAATATAATTCATTACAAAAAATCAAGTAGATGTACAAATCATATAACCTACATACCCTGTGCTGCATAAATATTCACCCCCTTTTCCATGTTTTATAGTGTGGAACTAAAAGGGACTTGGGACTAAAAATTTTAATATTAAAATTTGAAATTTTTAAAGTGATATTTTGAAATTTGAATGTCATGTAATGACACAAATAGCTCATAATAATTATGTTGGGAAAAAATCAATATAGTCAAAAAACTCTAACAAAATTTAAAGGACAGGAGACAGGTTTGGAACTTTACTTAGTAAAATTGAAGTGGCTTTGCAGTGCTTAAAGGAAAGAACTTGAACTTGGGCTTGGGGTCTCTGGTCTCTGTTCAGGCTTCTCGGCAGGACAAGCAGTCCACCAGATCTATCTGTGCATCTGGTTTGTGGATCACCTTAAAAGGTTGAAGGGCTAGAAACCAGCTGGTGATCAGCATGTTTGCATCTTTCATAAGGTGAAGCAATTGGTTGCAGGGCATGATCCGAGCAGAGGGTGAAGTGCTTCCTCAGTACGTAACAGCAGAGTGTGAGGACCGCCAACTTGATGGCCAGGCACTCCTTTCCCACTGTGCTGTACTTTAGCTCCTGGTTGGAGAGTTTCCTGCTGATGTACAGCACAGGGCACTCCTGTCTCTAACCCACTAGTGACAATGTTGATCCCAGCCCTCTGTATGTCTTCAACAAAATGGGGAGAGAAATATCAGGAGATTGCAAGAGAGGACCACCACAAAGTGCTGCTTCTACCTGATTGGCACTGCTCTGTCCATTGGACCATATCTGGTTCCCCCTTTTTAGTGTGGTCAGTCAGGGGGCTGGTGATATCCAAATAGTTAGCTATAAACCTACGATAAGAGCTAGCCAGCCACAAGAACTGTCTTTGGGGACCCACTTGCCCATGACCTAAGTGAAAGCCCAGATACTTTGACAGACACTTGCCAATGACCTAAGTGGAAGCCCAGCAAATTGCACACTCTGCTGGGTTTGCTGTAAGCCCTGCCTGCCTCAGTGACTTAAGGACAGCCCTTAGATGCTGTAAAGGCTGCAGCCAATCATTACTGAAAATAATGATATCATCTAAGTATGCCATGGCATATGTGCAACGTGCATGCAAGATGAACTGGTGTAAACCGGATGGGGTGGAAAGGCTTCTGCCCATATCTCTTGGTTAAGTCCAGCATTGAATAAAATGAGCAGTGCCTAACTTACCAAGCAGCTCATTAATTCAGGGCATGGGATAGGCATCAAACTCAGACACAGCATTGACTTACCTATAGTCAACACAAAAGTATCTTGATCATGCCCTCACTGCCATACAAACATACACTATATTGCCAAAGTATTCGCTCACCCCCTTCACACACATATGAACTTGAGTGACACCCCATTCTTAATCCACAGGATATAATATGATGTTGGCCCACCCTTTGCAGCTATAACAGCTTCAACTCTTGAGAACAAGGACTCTGTGCAGGCTCTGTGGTTGAGATCAGGACTCTGTGCAGGCCAGTCAAGTTCTTCCACACCAATGTGGCTCATCCATGTCTTTATGAACCTTGCTTTGTGCACTGGTGCACAGTCATGTTGGAACAGAAAGGGGCCATCCCCAAACTGTTCCCATGAAGTTGGGAGCATGAAATTGTCCAACATCTCTTAGTATGCTGAAGCATTAAGAGCTCCTTTAACTGGAACTAAGGGGCCGAGCCCAGCTCCTGAAAAACAACCCCACACCATAATCCCCCTCCACCAAACACCAAGTACCGTTCTCCTGGCGACTGCCAAACCCAGACTCATCCATCAGATTGCCAGATGGAGAAGCATGATTTGTCACTCCAGAGAACACGTCTCCACTGCTCTAGAGTCCAGTCACAGCATTCTTTACACCGCTTCACCTGACGCTTTGCATAGTACTTGGTGATGTAAGGCTTGGATGCAGCTGCTCGGCCATGGAAACCCATTCCATGAAGCTCACTTTACATTGTTCTTGAGCTAATCTGAAGGCCACATGAAGTTTGGTGGTCTGTAGCGATTGACTCCGAAAAAAGTTCAGAAATTCAGCATCCACTGATCCAGGTCTGTCATTTTACGTGGCCAGTTGCTGTCATTCCCAGTCACTCCCACTTTGTTATAATACCACTGACAGTTGACTATGGAATATTGAGTAGTGAGGAAATTTCACAACTGGACTTGTTGCACAGGTGGCATCCTATCAAGGTACCAAACTGGAATTCACTGCGCTCCTGAGAGCGACCCATTCTTTCACAAATGTTTATAAAAGCAATCTGCATGTCTAGTTGCTTGATTTTATACAACTGTGGCCATGGAAATGATTGGAACACCTGAATTCAATTATTTGGATGGATGAGTAAATACTTTTGACAATATAGTGTATTATAAGAACAACATATATAGCTCCATCAGTTGCCATAAGAAATCAGATAATTCATTGAATGGAGTTTACTTGTGAAGAGTTAATGTCATGTGAACTCAATATAAAGTTCCCTGTTCCTGGAAGGCCACAGTGTTTTTCAGAGAACATGCCTAAACATTGTAAAGATCAATAGCTATCAAAATAAGTCCAGAACAATATTATGGAAAAGCATCAGTCAGGTTTTAGTTATAACTATGGAGGACTTTTAAACCTAAATATGTAAAACATGGCATAGCCATGACTCTGGATAAAGGAGTCACATGAATATAAGGAGAGTGTAAGGAGAGTGTTAGTCAAACAATCAACCAAGAGACCAGGGGTAACTCTGAATGAGAAAGAAAGGACATTCAAAGTTTATTAATCTTTGCTACCATTGCAAAACCACACAATAAGATCTTTTCCCACTGCTGTTTAAAAGTTTTGCAGTCTCATCATAACTGCATCAGAAGCAGGACAAGCTGCAAGTTAATTGTGCTCCTACTAACAACACCACGACTGTATACAGCATCTTGAGCAGATCAGAAGTGCAAAGGGCAATGCAGAGACTTAACAGTGTATGGGAGAGAAAATGATTGAAGTCTACATTCACCTTGCATTGCAGATTTATTGATCTATCTGCACTTTATGTGAATGAAATGGAAAGGAGAATAGAGGTATGTTTACAACCCCATAAACCGTGCTGTTAAAAGCCAAGGACTCGGCCACCCTGAAATTATATCAAAGCTTCCCTAAGTCCAAGTGTAATGCCATGTTTTAAACCTGATAAAACATCCTTATCTATCCTTTTAGAACTTGTTTTATTTTCTTCTTCACTCCAACCTCTGTTGGAATAATAGTCTGAGGCAGCAGTAGACAGCTTGAAATTTTGCATTCCATTGTGTTAAAGTCACAAGTGGCAGTGAAACTGTGGGTCACCAAAATCAGTGTACTTGTGAAAACTATAAATAGTGGATTATTAAAACATTTTTATCAACAGTACAAGAACAAAAACTAGATATTCCATTTTTAAACTTGTAACTGACCCATAGATATCTGTCTCACTAATAAAACACGATGTCTTTGTTTCCTTTTGCAGAATGTGTGGTACTGTCTATTTCATAAAAAAACATCTTGTTTCCTTTCACCTAACTATAATATAAATACTGCAATCCAACTGGTGGTGTGGTTCCCACAGGGGAACAAACACACAGACTGCAATGTCTGAGAAATGCCAAATATTAAGACTTTGCAAATAAACTTATGTATTGTCATACAAAGCTAAGCCAGAATTTCCTCTAGTTTATATTTACAGCAGACTCTAGAACAATTAATTTCAGCATGTGCCATATAATTTATAGTTTTTCCTGATTATACTGATTAGTCTGGTTTTATCTGTCATGTGCATCTACAGTATTTACAGCTTATTTCCCAAGCTTACACTAAATCTTTACTCAATCATATGTTTGAGACAGTAACAAATCCTCTCTTCTACAACTCAAAAAATGCTAGCAAAGGTTAGCAACAAAAGCCATCCATGTAAACAATTGCCTTTGGTTTGAAATGCCCCTTTATGAAAATATTACTATAGTCTCACTCACACACTTTCAGTTATCCTTGTTGGATAAAGAAGCCTATGCACAGAATACACCTTGGATGGGATGGCAATCCATCTCTGGGCATCATGCAGACACATCCACACCTAGGGGCAAATAACCTTAGCCAATTCACCTACTGGCAAGTTTTTGTGAAGTAGGAAGAAACACCCAGAGGAACCCTGAGGACGCAAGGGAGATCATGAAAAATGCTACACAGTCACCTAATGCTAGCATTGAACCCCAAACTCTGGAACTGTGAGACAGTGAGGTTACCTTCTGTATACAACATACACCTGATGCTAACACAATAACATAAAAATACTCATTTACTCTAATGGGTGTAAATGGCTAAAGAAACTAGGCTAAAGAATGAATACTTACAATTTCAATCACTGCATTTTCTTCATTAGTTATTTCTCTCTCTGCCTGGTATAGTTATTCCCCTATTTAAGCTGTGCTCATTATGCAAACAAGAGAGCTATTCTAAATCAACTAAGTAATATGTTCCAAAAAGTTTGATTAGAACATTAATCGTTCATATGGAGCTTTCACATTTAAAAAGCCCAATTTCTGCTGTTAATTATGAGCAGTTACATAACAGAGTGTGTTAATAACCCTAAGCTCTTATTTGGAAATTGCCAGTGTTACAGTATAATTAGAGAATGGAAAAAGACTGTTTATTTATAATGAAAATTATTTACTGAAATGATCAGCCTTGGCCTCAGAGTAATATATGAGACAATAATAAAAAAGTAATGTATGTGACATTGAGTGTTGGGGATCTTTGTAATGAATGTGTAGTTTGTGATTAAACTATTTGTGTGAGATTCACATATGAGGTGGGACCGCAGGTTGCATAACAATGTTGAAGACACATAGATCATTTAGGGTATAGAAAAATATGGATCTCTAAACTACTCTTCTAATTTGCTGGTTTAATGAGATGATCACCTGTACACTTTCAGTATACAGTATTTGCAAGCATTCCCTAGATTTGCACTCCCAGTCATTCAGTGACCTTAATAATGCCCTCTGGAGATTAAAGTTGACGTTTCCAAAAGGCTCTTTTTAGGGAATCCCTGTGTTGCAGGTTATTCTTCTTTGAGTAAAGATTTACTGGATGACTGAACACTCAGTTGACCATCAAGATTTCTGATCTTGACAATAAGTGAAGTTAAGATTTAAATGGGTTTCTATCTCAGTTCATCTGAGTGTACACATGGACAATATGGAGAGGAGACTACATAGAACCCATGAGCCACAAGGCACAATTCTCTTTCATTGAGCCATAATGACTTGTCAGCAAGTGATTTATGCCTACTGTTAATTATATGCTGGAAAGTAATTTGTTATGCTACAAACACAGACAGTAGCTTTGTTAGGTAATTGAATAACACACAACTAATAAATTGGTCAGTTGCAGTGCAGAATCTGTTTTAGAGTTCATAATGCAATTAAATTTTGTAAGGTGTGTCACTTTGTGGTAATTATATGTGATTATTTTCATAGAATTAAAATATGTGTACATGAACCTTCCATTAGCAGTATAATATGCAATGTATTAAGGTTTACAAAATGAAACAAACAAACAAACAAACAAACAAATCTATCTATCTATCTATCTATCTATCTATCTATCTATCTATCTATCTACATATACACTATATTGCCAAAAGTTTTCACTCACTCATCCAAATTTACATTTACATTTAGGTATTTAGCAGACGCCCTTATCCAGAGTGACATACAAAAAGTGCTTTAAGGTCACCATCAACAAATATATTCTGATACTAGTTCAGATGTCTATTAAGAGTACAATCAG
>JAOUQY010000046.1:14311260-14334394 GCA_028566355.1 Doras micropoeus | reverse complement strand
GTGGCAGCTTGGTGGTGCTGGGGCTTGAACCCCTGACCTTCTAATCAACAACCCAACACCTTAACCATTGAGCCACCCCTGCCCCCGTACTACTCTTCATTGTGTCAAAGTGTCATTTTGTCATTGTTGTCCCATGAAAAGATATACTTAAATATCTGCAGAAATTTGAGGGGTGTACTAACTTTTGTGATACACTGTATATATTCAGCATAGGAGTCATTCTCCCTGGGCATGAAGAGTTGTTTGAGTTGAATAACAACAAAATGGGATGTAGTGATCCAATAAAATAAAGAATATAGTGTTAAAAGTTTACCTTGTGATGACTGGCTTTTGCAAGCTCTTGGTTAGCAGATTCCATGTGTGAGGCAGCAGTCTGAATGTATTCCTCAATACTGTCTGAAAGGGGAAAAAAACATACCAAAGTACTGTTACCATCCTCAGTATCATCAGTAGCATTATTCATGTTTAATGCATCACAGTTTTTAGTGATAAAACTATCATTATTGTTAATATCAACATAGTACTGTTTTTCACTGTTCAGTTTACATTTACATTTATGGAATTTAGCAGACACCCTTACCCAGAGCAACTTACATTTATTTCATTTACACAACTGACTAGGTGAGGGTTATAGGCCTTGCTCAGGGGCCCAGCAATGGCAGCTTGGCTGTGGTGGGATTTGAGCTCATGACCTTTGTTTCAGTAGTCCAACCTCTTAAACACTGAACTACACTACCCCTTTTGTTTGTTGCTTCAGGCTTTGGGATTTATCATATCCCTCAGGCTCATTTGAAACATGGCTGAATATAATAAAGACATGCTGTATAAATGCTGTGTTTGTCCTTCACATGACTTGCAGACTTATCTGTGGGAAAAGAGAGTAACAGAGCATATAGAAAAATTCTGACAAAAATCAATCTCTCAGTTCACAGATCACTCAACAGAAATATGCAGCTTGAGCAAAATTTTAAATGGATGAAAGGTCACTCTCTTCTTCTTTTTCTATTATTATTATTATTATTATTATTATTATTATTATTATTATTATTATTATTACCTAGCTGTAATCCAAGAAAAATCTATGACACTGTATATACAATATGATTTAACCCAAATGAACACAAATGAGGACATTCATTATTCTCTGCAACTGTGGAACCATTTAAAGCTCACAAATTCATATTCAACATATGACCTCTGGATATGTGGTGACTTTATTTTCTGACAAATGATTAGGGGGTAATCTATTTTGCGGGAAAAATTCAAAATACATTCATAAATGTTATATCTCTGTTTTTATTCACATTGGTGACATAACAATAAAATTGCTTTTCATTCTTTTATGGCTGAATCACATATGTGGGTGTCCTTCCTGTGGTATGAAATAATGCCTTCTACACCCTATGCAGAGCAGTATATGTCCAGCAGGGAGCTACTGATATAAATGAAATAATTCATTCATTATCTAAGCCACATATCCTACTACTGGGTTGCTGCTGGCTCCTGCAGGAAGCTCATGCAGGCACAAGGAGAACATGCATGCTCCACACAGGGGGACCCTGGGTCAGCCTGGGAATTGAACTGGGGTGCTTCTTGCTGTGAGGCAACAGCGCTACCTACTGCATCACCAAGCTGCCCCACTGATATTCAAAATGTGTCTTATTATTTGCCAGAGGTTCTATATTAGGTAAAGTGTGAACTATCAGATAGCTGTTCTCTGTCCAGCTTCAGAACACAATATCACAGCCAACAGATGAGATAAACTAAATAATACCCAATTCCATTAGATTGCAAATAATTCTAATATTTGCTGATAAATTACTACGCTATACAGTAAAATAATTTTAAAGAAGATAATAACTTTGATCAAATAGTGCATTGAATATGCATTGAGTAGCCATGTTGGCTACTACAAAAGTAGCAAACAGCACAAAACTAAGCAGACATAACATTATTAATTTCATTTTATTAAGTATTACTAACTGCTTTTCTTGGTCAGGATCATGGTGGATCCAAAGTGTTTACAGAAGCACTGAGTGCAAGGCAGGGATTCACCCAGTCCATGGTGGGTATAAGTAAAAGGATAATACCACAGTGACACTGTGTGTTTAAATGTGATGAAGCAAAGACAAGCACATTCCAAAGCACATCCAATAATGATAGGATTAATGCAGTACATCAAGGGTTAAAATTCTGATCCACCAACACAGACCAGTGCTTTCTTTAGACTAACACTTTACCGAAATTTTTATTTCTTATCTCCATCTCAAAGAATAATAAAAGCTGCTCCAAACGTTTTCTAGAGTAAAAGTCACTAAAACTGACTGTGTAATGTTATATTTTGTGTTGCATGTTGCACTGGTTGGAAATCATGTTTCCTCTGAATTAATATTGGCATCTGACATATTTAAAGATTAGATCTGATCATGACATTTAAATTTTATGTTTGTGAAAGATTGGTGCCCTTTTAGATGATGATGTCACTATACAAAAGAAAAAACAAACAAAAAATGCTTTTGTGTTGTGGAAATACAGTCCACCTCATGAAAGTAGACAAGAAATGATCAAAAGCTGGGTTATGCACTTGCTTTCTTAATTTACATCAAACATGACCATTTGTTAGTTTTGAATAATCCAAATTAGTTGTCTTGTACTGATGTACATGTACATATTCTACCAAGTGAGAACACTGATTCAAATGCAAACTCAATTCCCTTCCCAATTAAAAATGAATGTGCGGTTCAGCACACATGGGGGCACAACTAAGGCAGAAATTAGTGAATTACAGTGGGGTTAAAGCACTGCAGGCTCTGCAGCAGCAAACACTGCAGACTTCACCTCTGCCTGGCTGCTAGAACTGATGAGGGTTTGTTTATCTTCCTTTGATTTGATTTGGTTGTGTTCTTTGTTGCTGCCTTGCCAAGGAGAGACACAGTGACAAACAGGGTGAGTCAGAGCACGAGAATTGTAGGCTTTTAATCAGATAAACAATACGTTTTAGTAACTCTTTATTTGGACAGTCCATTTTAGACATTCTACAAACTATCTTTTCTCAACAAGATTTTAATTAATGTATATTGAACTTTCAGCAATGTGTCATAAAATGTATGTATAGTGACAATAAAGGCATTCTATTCTATTCTAAAAAAGTCTGAAAGCTCTTTCTTGTCTTAATTAGTTGCCTCTAGGTAAATAAATTGTGTAAATGCATGTGATTGTTCACCACAAGCCTCAACAGAGGATATGCTACTCACAATCTTTGGGGGTTTTTTTGAGTGTGTTTTTGTTTTTCTCCCCTAATTTAGTCATATCCAATTTCTCCCATGTCACACAATGACTGCGAGTCAGGGAAGGTAAAGGCTATCACATTTCCTCCTACACGCATGATGCCAGGCACTGCCTCTTTTCAAACTGCTGCTCATGCAATGTCCAGGAAACACACTTGGAGAAACACACTTGGAGGAAAGCACTCCAGCCCATCTTCTGTGTACATGAACTCACAGATGCCTGTGAGTGGCCAGTGTCGCTCTGACTGACATGGAAGAGAACATATGCTGCACGTATGCTGTATGGACAATTTTGCTCTCTCATCTCCTGGCTACGGACTCGAACTAGCGATCTCAGGATGATAGGTTAAACACTCTGCTGTTGTACCACTCAGAAGCCAATCTTTGTTGTGTTTTAAAAAGTCTCCAAAATATAGCTACACTGCAAAAAAAAGACATGGGTGAAAACATCATGATAATAGTCAAATCTATCTTGTATCTTTCTTCTTACAAGATTATTGTAAACCAAAAAATAAAATGATTAAATCTCTTTCTGACAATTTCACTAAATTCAAGCTTTAAATATGCTTATTCGCCTGCCAGATTAGTTTATAGAAATAATCCCTTTAAATTAGCAAAGGTATCTGACAATAGAACAAAACTATATCAAACTTGAAATTAGTACAAATGTCTAGAATTGGATTTAATGTTATATTTGTTTGTTTTTTTTATCTTACAGTAGGAAATCCTAGATAAATCTGACTATATTCAAGATATTTTTATTTGCTAAGATTGCTATGTTCAGTGTATTCTGTTTCACACAATACATGGCTGAAAGTATGTGAACATCTGATGATCACATACATACTGTATGTGCTTGCTGAACGTCATTGCTATTATAAAAACCTCTAAAATCAATTAATCAATCCCCAAAGCCACTGATTTTGAAAGAAAAGGGGGTGAGTCACTGTTCCAGTCTATGACAGATGTGTTGTAGGGTTGAGGTTAGAGATCTTTGTAGTACACTCTAGTTCTTCCCATCCAATCTTGGAGTCTTCATGGACCTCATTTTGTGCACAGGGGCATTGTCATGCTAGAACAGGTTTCCAGTGAAGGAAAAGCATTACAAGACAAGAACTTGATGCACAAGTTTTAATTTTTTTTTCAGAAATCAAAAAAGGGTCAGAATTAGACATACATAAAGGGTCACAAATATACATACAGTACACCTACTTAGAATACTATTTCATTTCCAAAATGTCATTTAACTTGCCAAGGACAAGGTCTCAACTTCCTGATAGTAATCATGATTGACTACAACTGGTAGCTTCTACCAGGGCATATAGAGTTTGTTTGAAAGCACTCACTTGATTGCTAAAGGAGCTCAGATCAGAGAAAGATGAATGTCTCTTGGAGCCATTTCTAAACAATTGCAGATTCCAAGATCAAGATCAAATGGCTGTGTTTAAGTGCAAGTTATTTGGAGGTGTAGCCACTTTGCCAAGGTCTGGAAGAAGACCCAAACTGTCAACCTCAGCTGAGAGGAAACTGGATCAGATGGTCAGGAACAGCCCAAGAACAACCAAAAACCACCATAGGCCTGCCATGAACTAGAAGCTTCTGAAGCACCAGTGCCACTGTCTACACTCAAATGAGTTTTACATCACAATGGACTGAAAGACCAAGAAATTCAAGAAATCCAAGAAATTAGCCCTCCTCCAAAATCGACACCTAAAAGTTCAACTACAATTTGTAGCTGACCACATGGACAAAGAAAAAGCCTTCTAGAGGAAAGTATTGGCCACAATGACCAGAGGTATGTTTAGAGGAGTAAAGGTGAGGCATTAAACCCTAAGTACAATGTACCAACTGTTAAGCATGGTGGTGGTAGCATTGTGCTTTTGCTGCCAGTGGAACTGGTACCTTGCACAAAGTATATGAAATCATGAAGAAGGAGGATTACTTCTGATGAATAATGACTTGATGTTTGATTTGCTCCTGCAAGATTTCATGTTCAAATTCAAGTTCACTGTTCTTCAGCATATCATTAAGCTTTTGGAATGGATTTCCCTGACCATCTGAAGTCATCATGAAGTCCTGACCTCTATCCTATTAAAAATATGTGGACTATGCTTAAAAATTGGGTCGGTGCCACGAAACAAAGAAACTTAACTGAACCAATTTAACTGTAATTCTGGCAAAAGAGTAGTCAAATTTCCAAGCAGAATTCTGCCAGAAGTTTGTTGATGGCTATCAAAAGCGACTAATCAGGGTGCTACTTGCAAAGGGACAATTAACCAAACATTATGTGTGCTGTATGTATATTTTTTTACCCTGTATGTATAATTTTGGCCTTATGTTAAATCCTTTGACTGCAACTGTATATGGAATATCTCCTAAGTCTCAACAATCACAAACAAATGGCATATTGAGAGATGCCATCAACAGAGGTTGATGACAGACACCTAACAGGTTGTTGACAAACTATAGATGATTTGTTGCCTTTTAAAATTAGACTATCCAAATAAAGAGTGCTTTTAAAGTTGTTTCAAAAGCTTTTAAATCATTGGAGGCTTTGGGTGGACTTTAATTCATCCTTTTCTTCATTATACACATGTAATTTGTCTTTGCTTATCCTACCCTTTGAGGTCTCTCAGCATTGTCACTAAGGTCATTAGCTTTTTGCATGGTAGATGATAGGTGCTTGGTCAGATGGTTTCAATGAATTCATAGTATATTTGGAAAGCCAAGAACTGAAAAAATGCAGGGTACCCAGGCTTATCTGTGTGTGTGTGTGTCTGTGTGTGTCTGTGTGCACAAAGGACCAGTCTGACCCTCTCTCTTAAGTACTTCCTCCTACCCCATTTTTACTGATCTATCATCCATGACCAATTACTGTATAAGTTAGAAGCCAGCAAAAAAATGAAGAACGAGGCTCTTAAAAACACAAAAGGAAGATGACACATTGTACTGTCACATAATCAATCAATATTTCAATAAGTGGATGAGGAGAACGAGGTGTGGGTTTGATGGATCACCAGACATGTGTGATATGAAGACCCTGCAGGGTAGGTGGCATCTCACTGTTGTTAGGCTGAGTGTGATGGGTCATTAGGTTGAAGTATGATATTGGGGAATACCACACAAAGTTAAACGTACCTTGTGGTCACAGTGAGCCATGACTAACACCATTCTGTGCACTGTATTAAACAGAATGTATTAAATAGTCTGAATCACAGCAAACCATTCCCAACATGTCATGTTCACATGCTTAACTACCTGAATTATTCATATTGTGCAGGCAATGACATTTAACAAGGCAGTTTTTTTTTTTTTTTACTTCACTGCAGTACGACTTTGCAAGCAGGAAATCAAATTATTTGAGGTATGTAGGTTGGGTGTTAATGATGTTACAACATACTCATCTTTACTCTCACCTGGTCACCCATCTCACTCTTCCTTCCCTTTTAATGAAGGTTTTTAAATGCACAGGCAGAGCTAAATAAACTTATCATCTGGGAAAATGTTCATAACACAGGCTACAGAAACACAATAAAAAGACTGATGCTTTTTAATTTCCTCAAGCTCAACATCCACAATTCATTAAGGAATTACAAGAACAAATTCTCTAAATGACTCTAAATAAAAAGAGCTCTTATCTAAAGACTCCTCAGGCACTCACTCACACACACATACACAAATGCTTATGTATGGAGCAAATGGCTCAAAAATAGGGCAACATAATCAAATAAATAACCAATTAGGGAGGCAGCAGGCTAAGTTATAAAACAAACACCTAATTGGCTTGAAAGGCAAAGTGGCACAAGGGCAGCAGAGCTGGAGCACCTTTTTAGTCAGTTAATAAGAATAGTGCATGTGGCTTTCAGCTATAGCACTAAAGCAAAGAGCACATAAAGGTGAACTAGACATACCAAATCAAACACACACACTGAAAATTATTACACATTATGAATAAAAATGGATCTAGGCTCATGCACATCCTTTACCAATCCTTATGTGTGTGTGTGTGTGTGTGTGTGTGTGTGTGTGTGTGTGTGTGTGTGTGTGTGTGAGAGAGAGAGAGAGAGAGAGAGAGAGAGAGAGAGAGAGAGAGCAGCACAGCATGACCTGTAGTTTTCTGAAGCATGTCACAACACGAGTGTAGAAGCTTTGTTACAGCCAGTTAGCCTGTTAGAAGCCCTAATCTAAGCTTCCTTGATATGTTTATCTTGGCCTGGCCTGTCCACCCTCCAAATTCCATATACCATATACACAAACCCACATACTGCATATACTGCCATCCACTGAACGTTTTGTCATGGGTAAATTGGGATTTCTTTATGTCAATCCAACAAAGGTAGATATCATTGTTCCCAGATTTGATTGACAGTTCCAGTACAAACATAGTATAAAACTAGAACTACGCAATCCTTACTTGCATGCCATGAACCTGAATAATTTATTATGCACTTAATCTATCAGGAAAAAAACAGGTATGATAAAAGTAAGAAATTAAAGTGTCAAGTATATTTAAATATGGACTGGTGCCTTTTCATTAATTTGGATATCATAATTAATATAAATGGCTCATGTGCTTTATTTCCTCTTATGAAGTTAGCTTTTGGTAACACCCCTGACAATATATTGTCCAATTGACCTTCAACTTCCTTTGAGTGTAAGTCCATAAATATTTTCCTTACTAAATGCTTTTGATTATTCTGACAAATGGATGGTAATTTATGAAAAGTGTTACGTTTGTAAAGATTTTATGCTATACACTAATATGTTAAATAACAGCACCTTTTTAGTTTTGGTAGTTTTGGTTTAGGTCCAAAATTTCCTTTTGAAAACATCTTAAAAAACACAGTCCAGAAAATATTTTTACAGTATATTTTAAAAAATGTACAATTCATGGATCAGCATTATACCTATGGATCAAGTGCAGTCACAATCAGCTGTAAACATGCAAAATATCTATTTATTTATTTATTTATTTATTTATTTATTTATTTATTTATTTATTATTAAGTATTAAAATTCAAACAAGGATACATTGTCAAAAATATCTACTATATTTGTGTATACTTGGATTTGTCCTATTTGTGTGTGTGTGTGTGTGTGTGTGTGTGTGTGTGTGTGTGTGTGCCTGCCTTATTAAGCAAGACAACACATCCATTACAGTTATGTAGTATACTAACTACGCCATAACCACATAACTGTCTTTAATTAAGTTCCTTGTTATGCTGTTTGGTAACACTTTATTTAAGTTGACCCTTTTAACACTCTACAAATGATCTATTGACTCTCCTGAAGCAGCCTATTAACTGATTCTCATCATGTCAAATGGTTTTCATGCATCTTTCAACAGCATGTTAGAAAATGCACCAGTGGAGTCCAAATGAACTGAATTTGGAATTATGATAGGACTAGGGATGAGTTATTAGTCTATAGCTAAGCTGCTGAACATCAAGAACTAGAAATTGGACTATCTAAATAAAGTGAAAAGAAAAAAAGCTGTGACAAATAAGTCTGTAACAGTCTGTAGCATGTGCATAGAATATCCTTTGCACATCAGCAACCACAAATGGCTGACATATTGTTTAACATTACAGTAATTCAATAGGTTGGTGTTAGCTAGTGTTTTAACTGGGTTGGATTCAACATCACCTCTATAGTAACATATATGAAGGCTGAGTATAAAATGATGACAAGCAATAATTTAAGCGATTCATGTATGTAGTGCTCATAGGAAGGTGAACACACTGAACTTGGACTGACCTTGGCAAAGACATTAGATTACTTTTTCTTTTGCTCTTTTTTTTTCTCTTTTCTCCCCCTCCATCTTTATTCAGGTAAGTTCCAACAGCTTACTGCCATTTTGTTGTTCTGTAGCTCCACTGATTTTCACTTGTTGAATACAGGCTCCTGGAATGATTTGGTGTTAGTTCGGGTAAAGCCTTTGTGCACCACAATGAGTCCATCAAGATTTTTGCTCTATATTCTACTACACCCTTGCTCACTACAGACACCTAGAAGCATCTGACATACAGTGTGTATAGTTGCAGCTCTATGGATATTCTTTACTGTGCCAGAGTGATGACCTTTCAAACGTTTTAATCTTGGCTTTTTGGTACAAACTCTTTATAGACTATCCCTTGAGAATCAAAAACAATGAGCAGTGACTTTATTTTTTTTATTTGCTCATGTGAGCTTTTTTGGTGAGGTGATGTTGTCGTGTGCCATTCAACACTTTGTCTTTTTGTCTCAGGATTGTACTTGAACACCCAGGATTCATCTCCTGTGATCAGTGTTCAGGAATTTGAGCTCTCTTGCTAGACAATCCAACATTTGCTCCAAACTCGCTTGCATTGTTCCAGTGATGAGGCACTTCAGCAGTGTTTCACAAAAACAAACATCTGGGCACTGCAAAGGCAAGAATGCAAGAGAAACAGGCCCTACTGTTTATCTGAGATCCATTCTAACTGACCTTGAACACAAGCCCCACAGAGCTATCATTCTCCTTACTTTCCAGGAATGTGTACTAGTATAGGCTCATGTAATATTTCTTTGAATATTAACTACTATTTACTATTCACTATTTAAAATGTAAAATACTATTTACTACATTATTTGAATTTGTACAGATATTGTTATTATCTTGCAAAAAAGGTGTTTACAAAGCTTTGTCTCTTAGACAAACACTCTAGGTTTTGTGCTCTAAGACTCACTCTTTAATAAAAATTATTTCTGGAAGCCAGATATCACAAAATTCTATGTTAATGTATTTTTCCTTTCTGTGCAAAGTATTGAGTATGAACAGCAAGCTTTCCATTTTTGGTATTTGGGGAAAAATAGAAAAAAACTGCTTGTCATTTGTGCAGAAACAATGATGAAACTGAAAGGGAACACCAGCAGCTACAGTTCTTTGTTAAATTATTCCTTCCTTAAATTTCCTTTTTTTTATTACATTTTCATTCATGTCTTCCAGACATTCTTATCCATGTGCTGAAAAAGATAAAAAAAGAAATAGAGGAAGCATGGGCGAAGGGTGTCTTTACTGTCTTGACTTTATATATGTTCAACTGACAAGACACAGTTTTCAACAAGGTGTCCCACTGAAAGAAAGACACAAAAGGGAGAATGGTAGGAACAAATGAAGAGAAAGAACAGAGATTTATCTGTATCACACAGAGAGAAACACCACTTGTACACTTTTGTTTGAAAAGGCCAAAATCACTTGATTTGTCTCTTTTATTGTACCCTTACCTTGTATCTTGATGTGATGTGATATTTTTTACAGTGACTGAGTCTATTTTCTGATGTCTACATTTATGGAAGTTAAATAAAGGAATGATGAATCTTCTGATATTTCACATTATCTAAGTGTCCTAGCTGATTAAAAAAGTCAGGACAAAATGGTTTCTCCTTTTACTTAGGCATTTCAAATGTGTTTTAATCTTGAGGAACAAAAAGAAATCACATAGAGCCAAGTCTGGGCTATAGGGTGGATATGGAAGGACTGGAATGTTATTTTTTTCAGCCAAAGATTATCTCAAAGCAAGTGAAGTGTGACTCAAGCGTTGTCATGATGGAGAATCCACGGAGAGGCAATCTGACGGTTCACACATGCACACCCTCTCCTCAGACAATCCAAAACTCCAAGGTAAAATGTTCCATTTATCGTTTGGCCTTCTGGTACGAATTCTTTATGAACAATCCATTGAGAATCAAAAAAGACAATTAACAGTGACTAGACTTTTGATTTGCTCATACATGCTTTCTTTGGGTGAGGTGATATTGTCATGTGTCATTCAGCACTTTGTCTTTTTGTCTCAGGATCGTACACAAAAGCCTATGATTCATCTCCTGTGATCACTATGTTGAAAGCTTTGTGCTGTCAGTAGTCTTGCACAGATGATACGATAGCTTGTCTATAATCTTTCTTCAACATTTCAAGAGTTTCTGATGCACTTTTACCAGTTTTCACACAGAATTTGATTGTGTACCTTTGCTCCAAACTTGCTTGTATTGTTCCAGTGAAAAGACACTTCAGCAGGGTTTCATAAAAACTAATTTCTGGGCACTGCAAAGGCTAGGATGCAACTGAAATGGTTCCTACTTTTCATGTGACATCCCATTCTAACTGTCCTTGAACGAGCTTCTTCATATGTAAGCAGGGGAATTTCATTCTCATTACTTTCTGGACAGACCTTGTATTAGGGATTGCATAAACTAATTAGCTAATACATTCACTAGCCAAATATGTGAAGAGCTGTTACCTATTCAGGGTGGTGCAACAGCACACAACAACAACAAAAGGCAGACACAAAAGCCCTCTGGTACTGTTGAATAGTGAATTGGATCCTGACCAGCGCTGTGTGAAGGAATACAATCACTGCTGGAAGTTGCACATCACTATCTAAATACCAATTTGCACATTTATTGGAATGATTTTTTTAATCAACATTGTAATTTGTATACTGTGTGGCTGTTAATATAAGTGCATTTTGACGCATTATTTGCTGCAACCCTGAGTAGATATATTTAGAGAGCATCTTAATACAAAGGCATATCCTCAAAGTCTCCTTGAGGAATATGCCCTCTGGTCATCTACTGAGAGACGTATGGGACACAAAGGATTAATTAAAATTGTGAGACAAAAAGGACACGATGATGGGTAGGTACCAATTAGAATATAAATGGATTAATTTTCCAATAGGGACAGCATCGCAATATGTCTCTATGGGGGTGGATAAAATAAGGTGGTTTTAATTTAACCTAAAAAAATTTATCAGAAAATAAGGAATTTATACTGAATGGCTCCTTGGTGAAGATTCATATTCCAGTGTTTCCACTCACCATTGCCAAATTAATAAGAATCTGTAAAGGCCAATGCATATAAACGAATATGAATGGTAAAGGTTAGAGTGTAGAGTAGGGTTACTGCTCATAGCTTTTCTTATGACTTCTTTCATATGAACTATAATTAAATTGCCCTTATGCATTAGAATTCTCACAAATTGTATGTGAGTCTGGGATGTTATGCAAGGAACATTCTTAGCTCCTCTTACCAAGTTCCTTTTGAGTGAAGGCTCCTTGCTTATTGTCAGATGTCCACACAATTTCAGGCAGAACGTGTATAGATATAGTGTGAGGCTATCTATGAAATCACACTGGCTGTCAGTTCCACTTGACTTTTTCTTACAGTATTGCAAAACAATTATATTTAACCAAAATAAAATGATAATGCTTTATGCAGGCTAATTTTTTAACCTTGCCTAACTTTTAGAGAAACATTATCTAAGAATTACTAAATAATGGTACAACTGTTCTGTAACATTATTTAGTAATTACTAATATTGTTTACATTATTGTCTATAATATGTTAAACCACTGAGGTAAGCATGCTTATTCCTCCAGTGCATAAAGTAACATTAGTTTCACATTATGCATACATTCTAACTGTAATCCAATACCATGCCAGATAAAGATAAATAAAAAGACAACGATAAATCTAATACAGTAACTTCCTTTTTTAGATGTTCCTCAGATGTTTCTTGTGCATCTTGTAAGCAGCATACTGAATCCTCATTCACAAACCTAGTGCTCTTTCTGCATCCCCAGAGATCTGATCTGAGAAAACACTTCAGCACCCTCTGTCTCTGATGTATTGAGTCAACTGAATCATTATCAAGTGTCAGTGTCTTCTTTTTCTCTACTCCAGTGCAGCAAGGAGTTAGAAAACAAAGAGAGATGAGGAGGAGTGATTACCAATAACAGACCTAACTAGTTTAGCACAAAGTTGTCCTCACTTCAGACACGGACAGGCAACCCGCATGGACATGCACAATTAAGAGCTCACCTATTGTGTCCCCTTGTTCATTCACCATGCTGGCCAAGTCTTTCATAATCTGGTTCACATCCAGCATATCTGTCTGGAAAAAACAAAACAAAACATGGCTGTAGGTTAGATTAAGAAAAAAAAAACACTTCACAAGACACACAAGAATGAGAAAGGGATAGTTAACATATATAGGATACATAACCACAATGATGAGACATTACTTCAGCTCAATAGGCAGTCAAGTGTTGGTAAAACAATGCAGCTGCATTTATTCAAAAGACAGCAAAACCATAACATCTCTCAGTCTTCTTTTTTTGCTTGCACATTTTCAAGCTGCAGTAAACATGACTTTTTTCAGCCTAGGCCTAACACAACATGAAAGTATCTAAATCCTGTTTAGTCTATCCTCCCCTCACAGCTTCCCCTTGCTTCCATCAACAGCCTGTGTGCCTGCAGCTGGTCCGGTGTTGCTGTGGCCACTGAGCCATTCATCACAGGTGGCTGTGATTGTTTGAGAAACTGGCAGCCCTCCTAGCTCTTGGCAAATACCATCTGGCTGGGGCCAAAATGGTCTCTGGCAAACCCCATGCTGCTAAAGACTTTTTTGCATTTGTTTTTTGGGCAGTCTAGTCAATCATACAGGAATGGCTTGACAACATATTTATTTTACCTGCCAGTGCCAGTCAAATTCACTTAGTCAAATGATGAAGAGTAAAGCATTTATTTCAGTTACTTATTGAGGATAGTCATGAAGGTAGAAGAAAGTCAGGGAGAGGCAAGAGAGAGAGAGAGAGAGAGAGAGAGAGAGAGAGAGACCAGAAGTGAGAAGAGTATGGCCATATCGATTAGTTGAGTGCTCTGGTGTTTTGTGTCCTACTACCTCGGGAAATCCTTACTAGCCCTGGTGGCTGATGTGCTCCAGCCTACATCAGTCATGAAGTTATATTTGGCTTATGCTGTTTAGTAGCTACCAGTAAACCTTAGAGTCCGTAAAAAGAAAAGTCCAAACACTTTGCTAAGAGGCACTATAAAGGTCTTAATCAGTGCAGGGGTTCTTGGTTTAGGTAATGAAAAAAACAGGCAATTGCATACCATTATAGGAAAACAATAAATGATAAGGTGGTCTGATGTGGCCTGATGTGAAGTGGAGTGCTGTTATTTTCCAATGCCATCTTGTTCTGAAGTGGCTCCTCTTATACCACAGCAATATGACAAGGATTTAAATGTTTACTGAGTAAAGGATGACACGTCATACATTTAATTTATTTATAGTTATGTTGGAAGTTGTGGAACACCTACAAACAAATTAGTTCCTCTTTTCACTTACCAGAGATGGGAACTTTTATGACTTGGACTTGAGCCACACTTAATTTGTACACACAGTGACTTGGACCTCATCTCAGACACTCAAAATATGGGACACAATATTTATTTATTTTTTGTTTTATTTTTGGGCACATTAACATTAAGGAAATATCTGTGTGTCTTTACCCAGCCATAGATGACTCAATTATAAGAGATTTGAGACTTGACCTAGACTTGTAACTAAAGATTTAAGAATTGAGTTAGAGTTGCAAAAAATTGATTGTGAGGATCATTGTCACTGTTTTCAATAAAAGCTAACAGTTGATTTATCACCAGTCTCTGGTTTTTGCTCCGTCTTGAAGTTAAGATAAGACAAAAAATGCAGCCTGTCATGTTCCTGAAAAATCGCAAAACCATTCAAAAGACTTTCCAGTGTTGAGTAAGAGTAAGAGTTACAGCTTTATGTCTGATATTTTCAAAGCACTGATACTGGAGACTCTTTTCAAAAATAAGGATAAAAATAAATGTCTTCTCAAAGGAGAATTCACCATGTCAATGATTACACATTTTTAAAATCTGACTGTTATGAGTGTCTGCCATACAAGCCCCTGTGTAAGCTGTTACTATAGCGTAGTTCAATGAATGCATTAACATAAACCCTGAAATAGGAACAAGTGTCAGAGCTGTACTGTTATACAAAATTAATTCACTCTTTGTGACCAATCAGAATTGAGCATTTAACAGAGCTGTGCTAATTTAATAGCACTGCCTTGTCTCCTTACTCATTAACTTAATTGTTAATTTTTGAGATACAAATACAGCAAAACAAAGCAAAGGTGTTAAACTTAATGGATGACAACTGCTTTAATGTCCCTAGTCCTTAGGTAAAGTCAGTGCATCAAGTCAGTGAATGATATCAGACAGGAGGTCTGTTTTCTCCTAACTCCATCTCTGTGGCTTCTGTTACTCATCCTGTTGTTATTGTGTCTGTGGTTTGGGAAGGGAGGGAGGCAGAGTAAAAGAGAAAGACGACTGATAGGGCACGGAGGTTCTCTCATTGTTTCATTAGACGCAAAATGTCAGAGTGAGAGCCAGATATCTGCTTCATCTGACATAGAGGGAAAGACTGCAGCACACTAAACACACACACACACACACACACACACACACACACACACTAGAATCTGAGTGTCAGGAGTTTCCGCATCTACACGATTAAATGTGTGGGTCGATAAGGCACGCAATTTCAGAAAGGAAAAGAAACAACCTTCCAGGCAGGCGAAGGCTGACACCTCCATACCTACAGGAGTTACAGAAGTGACAAGAGATGAGTCTGACAAGGAGAGGATATGAGAGTATAAGCCATCAAAGGAGCAACTGAGATAATAAGAAGTCCAGGCAGAAGAAGGTTCTGTGTAGGGGACACAATTGGTTGCATTGTTTCATCTAAGTGAATGAATGAATGAAAATAAATAATAAATAAAAATAAATAAATAAATAACATCAGCTCTGCTTTTAATATGAAAATAAGTCAATATATTACCTCAGATAAATGACAAACCAGTGGACACAGCAATTCATGAGTGAATCAGAAGCAGACTCAGGGTCTATAGATGATAAACATCTCAGATTAACTTGTTTTCTATCCTGTCCTGTGAAAGCAAAATTGATGGTGAAAATGTGTAAAATTTCCTGGTGAAATCCTGCCTGACACTTGCAAGTGTGAGTGATATAAAGCTCCAGTTTTTAAGTGTGAAAGAGGCACGTATGTTAAGTTATAGCATGCCTTTATATACAAATAAAATCTACATACAAGGTCTATCCCGAAAGTAATGAGAATGAAATGTTTCAATATTGGGGAACAAGAAGACATCACAGAGTAGTGAGGGCTATAGAGTGGATGTGGAAGAAATGGAATGTTTTTTAATGAATGTTTTTTTCTCTCACAGCCAGTAAAGCGTGACTTGATGTGTTGTCATGAAGGAGGATCTAAGAGCCGATCTGATGGCACACACAAAATCCTCTTGCTCAAACATTCCAAAACTCCAAGGTAAAATATTCCATTTACCATTTGTTTGTTTCTTTATGGACGATCACCATGAGAATCAAAAAAGACAATGCACTTGATTTTTTGATTTGCTCATGCTAGCTTTCTTTGGGCGAGGTGATGTGGTGTGTCAATCTGTGATCACTTTGTTCAGGAAATTGGGCTCTCTTGTGAAAACGATTAGATGACACAAAAACAAATGTCTGGGCACTGAGACGGCTAAAAAGCAACTGAAACAGGTCCTACCATTTATCCGAGATCCCACTCTAACTGACCTTGAACAACCATCTCCAACCATGTGTGTGTGTACTTTTCCCCCAAGGATAGGAATATCTGATATTTTTGGTCTTGTGATGACATTATGCTGGTCCTCACAAGGAAAGTGGTTTTTTTTTTGTTGTTGTTGTTTTTAACAAAAATTAAAAAAAAAACAATAAAGGAGCCAAAAAGTTGCCATTACTGAGGGTAAGGTTAGGGTTACGGTTTGGGTTAGGGTTAGCATTAATTAGCTGCAATAATAATTATGTCAATGGAAAGTATAGCAAGACAAACATCTGACAAACACACACACAAATATCTACCTTATTATCTTATTTCATGCCACTTTGAAAAAAAACATGACTTTGGGATCAAAGTCAAAGGATCAAAAACAATAGCCATGGTGTATTATTCTCTGGTGTGCAGCACACAGAAACCATGCCATGTTGAAATGCAATACACAAGAAGCACTGTTTTTCACTATGTGACATGAACATCCCACAACAAGCTACAAAAGCATCATTGATTTGTATCTTGTTCAAGTACCATGCAGGAAAACAATGAGAAGGGATTACTTTACACACAATTTAATGATGAAATTGTGCCATACCACACCAAAATATTTGCTTTCCTCCAAATGCCCTATGCGATCATTTTCATTTTCAAAATGAGTACTGTGCTGTAATGAATATGTGACAGATAAACGGTTCTTCTGCTTCTTACGACCACTGTTACTCACTGTTAATCATATCAATAGTTTTATCTTCATGACACTAAAATGCCATCATAGATAATCAATTAGATTTTGATCAATTATCTCAGTCTACTTTCCTTGGCCACACCCCATTTTTCCTAGAGAGTTGGGATTGAACAGTTATTACATTTCCCAATGGCACAATTTCAACATGTAATCCTTTTTGAGAATGAAAATAAATAAAGCATTTTGAGGAAAGCAAGTATGACCATTGCATTATGGTATGGCACAATTTCATAATTAAATTAAGCTTTCTGGAGAGTTGAACAAGATGCAAATCAATGAAATTATGTTTTTGTTTTTTTTTGTGTGTCATGTTCTCTTCCCTGACATGTTTGTTTACACTCTGCTTTATGGTATAGCAGCATTAAACACATCATTTACATATCACCCACATTCATCACTATGATAAACAATGTATTAAAGTCCAATGAAGGACAACTGTCCTTTTGTGTGAGCCATGTGAGATGCAAAGCTGTCAGTCCTAGATAATGAATCACAGTAACAAAAAATATTCTCTTGAATGTCTGAATTTCATTTTAAAAGATGGTGTAATTTATCAGTGTCAGATATTCATTCAAATAGTTTTGAATAGAAAATGTTTCACTGTGTGTGTATATCACACTTTAAAAAAGCATTTTTAAAACAGCCAAGATTGCATCTGCATCGATCAGTAGAATCAACATGGGATTGACAAGGTTTAATTTGATCATCATGATTTTATTTCTGGTTTTAGAACACTATATCAAAGTTCTCAAGTCTATTGTTTCCCTATTTCAAATCATTATACTGGGTATGTATGTATGGAGAGTGAGGAGAGAGCTTAGGAAAAATGGAATAAAAAGGACAGAACCATGAAGTACATATAGGCGTACAACATAATTCAGAGGTTTTAAGTTCAGAATAGCTCTAGTGTAAAATGCTCACTGAAGCTGCCAGGCAATCAGCTCTGAACATGAAACTGAGAATAACACAATGAGTGAAGTATTGCACAAAGAACAGGGGAAAAAAGCAAGATAGAATACAAGAATATAAGGACAAGCATGGCACTTTTAACCTTTATACTTCTATTATACAGGGCTGAGGTGATAATTTAAGATAAAAATCCAGATAAAATTATTTCGTGATTAGCAGAATAATTGTTTCATCTTTCATTTCTCAATACCTAGAGAATGACATGATAATGAATGTGGTGAACCATTTTCCTATGTTTAAACTAGGCAAACAGAAAACCTTATGTAATCATACTACACGTTAAAAGAAAGTTATTTACCACAGGGTCATAGATCATTTAAGGCTTAATCAAGATGATATGAAAAATCAGGTTGGAATATTTTTTTAACATGCTGATCTGAAAAAACAACTTGTGTTATGTTATGGGGGGCCTGGGTTGCTGGACCCAAGTGTAGGGTTAGGCTGGGCTGTCAGCCCAGCTGATAGAGGGGGAAATAAGGAAAAATAATGAGGGAAAATGGGAATGGATTAAATAAAATATATATATTTACAAAACGGAAAATAAAAATATATAAATTTAACCCTGGGCAAAAAGGAGGGAGAAAATAATTTTTAGTTTTAAAAATGAACTAAAGGGTGCGCCTCCTAAGCGAATCTGGGAAGGCGCAGAGAATGCAAGCAGCGCATAGACAAACTTAAGTTGACACCATAGCGTTTAATGCGAAAGATGCTGCCGAAGCAGCGGAAAGAGTGGCGTGCTCAGATTAGTAGTAGACAGGGGAAGAGAGAGGAAAGAATCCCTTACAGATCACCTTCAGCTCTAAGCCCTACCAGCCCTACGAAAGTGAAATTGGTGTTACGTTGTCGGGAAAAAATGGTCGAAACGTGCGATGAGAGCACTGGGCCAAGAACCTCTTTAAATAGGCCAAGGCACCAGCATCTCTCATTGTGCCAAATTGCCCTGGGGTCTGCTGGGAGATAGAGTTCTCTTCTGGCAGGAGAACTACGCTGCCACAGCCCCCTAGTGTCAGACCGTAGCACAGCAGCACCCTTAACAGGCTAGTTGAATTTCTTTGCATCGTACTTTTTATTTCAACTTTGTTGTAAATTGAATAACATTCTCATGTGATCAGATTGTCAATAAATCAATTTGCAGTATTTTACGTTCAGAAAGAATAAGAGAACTTGGAACAATAAATAACCTTCACTCATCAGAAAAAACAAAAGCAACTGTCACATTTAAACAGACACCAAATCGGCATCACATTAAACCTTATGGATTAAGAATTGGATGTCACTCAAGTGTCAGTCATATGTGTGTGAAGGCAGTCGAGCGAATACTTTTGGAAATATAGTGTATATATTTCTGTTGGCTGTAAAAATGGGGAAACCTAATAATGCCTCAAAGACAGTTTTCCCTCATACAGTAGGAGCTATTTGAGAGAAACATTCATCAGGGACTTAAGTGTGACAATATATATATAATCCAATTTATTCAAAGCAAGTTAAATGAGACAACACTGAGAATGGCCATTCAAAACTTTAAGTCTTAGGCATGTAACTCCTTATGTTCCATGCACTAGTACACATACCCATACAAAAACTTTATCTCTGAAATAGCACTGCCACTGAAACAAAAAGTATAACAAACCAGGAAACATGGTTAATTTAAAATCAGAATTATATTGTATATACTATAACTCAATATGAATACATTGTTTGGAATGAAACATTAGCATAAGACCATACTCAAGCCAGCCACAATACGGTATTGTCAGACAAACAGCAGGCTGGAGACAGGTGCAGCTTAAACTTGTAAAACTGTACCGAGCAAATGGGCAAAATGCATCCAGAGCAAACAAATTCAAAACACAGAGATGTAGTCAAAGGCAGAGATGTAATCAGAAAACAGTCAGGTGATGTTCAAACAGTATGTCAGGCAAAGGCCAAACTAAAGATAGGAACATGTAATGTCTTGTAATGTCATATCTATGAAATCAAATTAAATTCTGTTATTAATTGTTAATTAGCTGTGTGAATCCAGCCATGATTCAGCATATGAGCTTTGAGTTTTTATGGTAATGACCAGCACTTTAGTAATACTGATTAACTCGCTAATCTGGCTGGCTATTTTTATTGCTCAACCCAAATTTCACCCCTTTAACTGCTTGAATATTTCTACCTGAATGTGTTTGACCCAAATTTTCGACAGCCTGAAATTTTTAAATGTGAATTTGTATATACTGATATTTTCTAACATTTTCAAAAACATCAAATTTGCAGGGTTTATTTTTTCACGCACTAAATTTGCAAAAAAAAATTCAAAGCATTCAGTTTCTGTTTCTGGTGAGTCTGATTTAATTCCATATGAAAAAGATATAGATATTTGGAACTATAAACAGATCAGAACAGAGTGCTAGACCGATTCATTTAGACACTAGAAAGTTTAACTGAATTACACTGTATATATACATCATAAAGATGCCATAAGTAACATAATACAAGTAAAATCAATTACAAAAGCGCAGGTTCAGAGCAGAGAAAGGAAAGAAATCATTCAAATTCTGGACAATAATTTATTTAACCTATCTGAAGAAATTCCAGCAATCCATAAGTTACCATTTATTATAGACCTGGTTTATTAACACATATGCAGTAGATGACTGAAAGGGTCTGTACATGTAATCAACTTGACTGAGACTTTGTGAAAGTGTTGTGGCTCTGTTTCACCCTTTAGAGTCTTTAAATGCATGTGGGAACAATATATTGAAAATCTTTTGCTGTCAGACATGCCATGTTGAATGTCCAGTGGCCAGTATGAGAGAATTGTACACAAAGCACTAAATTTAACAGTCCTGCTCCCCATTCACACCTGGAACCTTGTAACTTTAACGAGTCACATGACACCAGGGAGGTTCATTGTTCATTGTGAGGTGTACTCACTTGTGTTGCAAGCTATTTGGATATTAATGGGTGTGTGTTGAGTTATTTTCAGAAGACAGTAAATCTATACTGCTATACAAGCTGTACACTGACCACTCTAAGTTATATCCAAGTTTCATTTCTACAGTGTTGTCCCATGAAAAGATATAATAAAATATTTGCAGAAATGTGAGGGGTGTACTCACTTTTGTGAGTGACTATAGGAACTTATTTTCAGATGAAATAAATAATTATACTGTATATATATATAGTTAATACTTGGTAGGTCCCCAGTGGGATCTTGGCAGGAACATTGTACAGTACTCATGCTGATGTCTGTTGAGGCCCCCACATTGAATTCCAATGTTACTTGAGGCAGTGTTGCACACCTATTGCGTGAAATGATTCTTGCCGACTCTTGTCCCATTCATGCACACACATTTTTACGGCCACCCTGTTGTCATAAGTTCAAGGTTTCGCCAGAATTCTTGTAGTCATGGTACACCCTTGAAATGATCTTATATGAAAATCCAAACTTTGCTTCTACCTCCGAAATGCTGTGACCCATCTCACAAGCTCCACCTATTAAATGGCATCTAATATTGCAAAATCGTGAAAACTTGCCATTCTCACGGCAGAAACAGATCTAGAAACTTCCATAGATGTCTCTTGCTTTATATACACACTGGTAGATGCAACCAATGACATGCATAGGTGCCATGCTGCTGAAGTTTTTAAACCTGTCAGTGTCACTGCTGGACTGAGAATAATCCACAAAACCAAAAATGTCAAGACCTGTGGGTAGCATCCTGTGACCACTGATGAAGGACTAGAGGATGACTAACACAAACTGTGCAGCAACAGATGAGTTACTAGGTATGGAGCAACTAGGTAGGTGTGTCTAATAGAGTGGACACTGAGTGGACACAGTGGTTAATAACTTCAGTAGCACTGCAGTATTTGATCCATTCATACCAGCACAACACACAAACACGCCACCATGTCAGGGTTACTGCAGTGCTGACAATCATCCACCACCCAAATAACACCTGCTCTGTGGTGGTCCTGTGGGGGTCCTGACCACTGAAGAACAGCACAAAAGGGGACTAACAATGTCTTCAGAAAAATTGATGGACTACAGTCTCTATCTGTAAAATTACAAAGTTCACCTGTATGATCAGTGGAGCTGATAAAATGGACAGATACAATGTAGATACAATGAGGTGGTTTTAATGTTATGGCTGATCAATGTATATTAGTATCAATAACAGTAAGCATTCAAATCCAGTGTACAATATTTTATAAATGAGAGAAAACTTCTCCTTTTGAATTATTTGCAGGGATGTTCCAAGAGACAAAACATTTTTGTTCTCATAACATTCTGGATGTTGCAATGTATGGAGGTATTGAAAATATTGTACAAATGATAATCATGAAAATATAAAAATTAATAAAACCACGGGAGAATAAAAGTCCGGTATTTTTACTGGATTTCAATTATGGTTTTATATACAATAAAAATGATAATACCTTAATACAAGAATGAAAAAAAAATCCATGTTAATCCATAAGAATATAATCCTAGGTATAGAAAAACAAACAAACAAATAATTAAATGCATTGTTGTTTTACTGTGGGTATTTAAGAATTGTGCATTGGTAATAATGCTGTGCTGTTAAACATCTACCACCTGAATAATACAACCTCAATTCCAATGAAGTTGGGACGTTGTGTAAAACATAAATAAAAACAGAATACAATGATTTGCAAATCCTTTTCAACCC
>JAOUQY010000046.1:14255016-14265224 GCA_028566355.1 Doras micropoeus | reverse complement strand
GTCCCAACTGTTTTGGAATGTGTTGCAGGCATCAAATTCAAAATGAGTGAATATTTGCAAAAAACAATAAAGTTTTTTTGTTTGAAAATTAAATATCTTGTCTTTGTAGTGTATTCAATGGAATATGGGTTGAAAAGTATTTGCAAAACTCTGGCTGTTTTGTCAAGTCATTGCTGAAAACCATATTTGTATAACCATATAACCACTAAAATTGTACAAATAACATGTCAGCCAGAACAGTGCATTTTGCCAATATGTTTAAATAAAGCTCCAGCATACCCACAGAGTTTGTGCTTCCCAAGACCCTCCTGTTAAACTCCTGATATTTTTAGAGGCAGTAGATCATCACTCTCATCATGCAATATACATGGGTGGTACACAATGGCTTTCTAGTGAAGTCACAATAAGCTGAAGGGGAACAAGCTTAAGACTGTAGCAGTTTTTAATCAGTCACTTGACACATTTTAACCTAACACAAAAAGATCTTGGCCTATGTTCTATGCAGCAACCAATGAGTCTGTCCTCACTACATCAATAACAGTCTAGTTTTGGCTCTACAGCCAACAGTGAGCTAAACAGAATGCAACAAGTTGACTGAAAGGAGCAGAAGCAGAAACCTTCCCACTGCCAGGTACCTGTTCAGCTCCAGAGTGATGAGGCAAGTGCAAAATGATCATTGACAACTCATTGCAGCCAGACCCCCACACAATTGAACTCCTTCCCCTCAGCAGTATTTTTAAATTTTTTCTATTTTTTACAGTATTAAAGTTGTATAATATAGTTATATTACCAATGTGTTGTGTGTCCTTGGCCTGTTTTCGTAATGTTTATAAAAGAACAGTTAAATCGCTTGTTTTCTCAACTTAAGTGTACATGGCCAAAAAAATAGCTTCTGATAAAATGATATACTGCACACACTAAAGGCAACAGAAGAATTGAGTATAGTCAGCTCAGGGAGCAACCAAAGCTGATAGAGTTGTTAAATCTCTATAAAAAGTGGCACATCAAAGATACTGGGCAAAAACCTAGCACTGGCACCAATCTGCAACAGTACTGACAAATATGTCATACTGATGATCAGAGACAGAACAGTAATCCCTCAGAGCTTTACATATTAATCTTGTGAAGTGTTAATCAGAGCAAATAAGCTAAAAATATTTTGTACTAGACCTGAACAGAACATGACATAGAACAGATGGTGGGAATGTGTGCAACAGTTCTAACCAAAGAATCAGGGAGAGCCTCACAGGTCATGCAAACCCCATGGCTAAAACTACCAGCCAACCTTTTGAATTGAAGATGATACTTGACAAAATCCCAGGGATCATCAGCAGACAGATAACCTCACCATGCCTGTATTTTCCAAACATGCCATTCCCAAAGAGCCAAGAGTAATCACATTCCATTTAGTTTCAAAATGCATGATTTTCAGCTTCAGCTGGTTTCACTGTGCATGCTGAGAGACGATGGCCTAGAAGGCCAATGACTAGGCAATCATAGAAACCCACTGCTGTGGTAAATAAAAGTCATATTAACAATGTATGAATTTCATCAGAACAAATTTTCAGGAGGAACAGGTACTAGCTGAGGAAGATTTAAACAATGAGCTTACAGCTCAGCATTACATGATGAGTGATACTGTATTACCTGTATACTCTGCATACGGTCAAAGTAATTGTCATCATTTACTCTTTCTCTGTCTAGTTTGACAAGGTACCCAAAGTTGATCCTTGGTGCAAACTTACATTCTTTAAAAAACATGTTTGACACATTAGCTTTAAGTAAAAAAAAAAGTTGGATATGGTATACTTAAGTAGCTCTAGGATTATTTGACTCATGTGCTCAGGTTTTCCTCATATGTCAAAGAGGATATACAGCGCGTTTCAAAAATATGGACCCAATTTCAAAGCAGTATATTTCAACATGTTACAGTTACACAAATATTTACAAGTTTAACAAACAGGGGCTTGTTCAACAGACCTCCTGCAGAGACTAAGATAGATGGTGTTATGCCCGTGGCCACCAGAGGGCATCCCCAACACCCTGTGGGAGAACTACAGATGAGGACTACAACTCCTACTCCCATCTTTGATTGCCTCATTTAAGCCTTTCTGGGGAAATAAAAGGGCAGCATTTATTCTCTCCAGCGCAGATCAACTTTGAAACTGTGTGGTTGGCGCCCTCCCGGAGTGGTATGGTGGCAGGTCCGAGGGGTGCAAAGGCTTCTTCCTCCAGTGTGATCTGTTTTTCACCCTCCACGGCGAGCTCAGCGAACAGCACAAAATCGCTGTGGTCAACAGCCTGCTGAGCGACCGGGCCCTCCAGTGGGCCACCACCCTGTGGCATCACGCAGGCTCATACACCCGATTTATTGAGTGTTTTTGTCAGGTACTTGGCCACAGTACTGACAACTGGAGCACCGGGGAGGGTCTCCTTTCTGTGTTGCAGGGCAGCCACCACGCTGCTGACTACACCTTGGAGTTTCAAACCCTAGCTGTGGAAAGTGGGTGGAATAAGCCACCCCTGAGGGTCATCTTCTGCAAGGGCCTCAACCCAGAGATTCAGTGTGAGTTGGCCTGCCGCAATGTCGACATGAGCTTGGAGACCCTCATCTTGGTCTTGGGACCCCTCCATCTGACGGCCCAGGAGAGGAGACAATAGGCAGCCCAGAATCTTCTACTGTATGGAGAGTGGCCATGCCATTGCGAGTTGCTCAACCAGGCTCTCTTCTACTCCATGCACTAGGGGTGGTCTTAATATTCACACCCCAATGCATGCGGTGAGTAGCAATTCACCTTTGATTCCCAGTGAGTTCATGTTACCTGTACAGATAGTCTGTCCAACCGGTCTTGTCTCCTTCACAGCCCTCCTTGACTCTGGAGCTCCTGCCAGCTTTATAGACCTAGCCACAGTCGAGGCACATCACATCCCAACCAAAGAGCTCAAGTCACCCTTCAACATTCAAGCAGTGGATGGCGCCCCCATCGGCAGCGGCTCTGTCAGGCAGCAGACTGCCCCCGTCAAGCTACAGGTTGGCCTCTTTCATGAAGAAGAACTGTCATTCATGCTCATAGAAAGCACCCTGTGATCCTGGGAATCGACTAGTTACATCACCATTACCCCCTGATCTCATGGAAGGAGGGGGAAATTAAAGAATGGCCATCACATTGCTTTGGAAATTGTCTCAATCTAGGGGTCTGCCCAGTTCAAACAACACAAGTGGAGAGCCCAGAAACCCAAAGCCAAGTCCACATTCCCCCAGAATACCATGATCTGATGGAGATTTTTAGCAATAGGCCCTTTGATTGTGACCTGGACCTCCTGCCCAGGTGTACCCCCCATGTAACAAGGTATATGCCCTGTCTCTCCCAGAGCATCAAGCCATGGGGTACATCCAGGAGGTCCTGGAGCAGGGGCACATTCATCACTCTACTTCCCCCACCTCAGCTGGCTTCTTCTTTGTTGAGAAGAAAGGGGCTGGCCTGAGACCATGTATAGATTACAAAGGCCTCAACAAGGTGCTCATCAGGTACCATCACCCACTCATCCCCTCGGCCCTAGAGCAGCTCAGAGGAGCAATGATCTTTTCCAAACTTGACCTCAGGAGCGCCTATAATCTCGTCCGTATCCAGGAGGGTGACAAGTGGAAGGCGGCATTCAGCACTACGTCAGAGCATCTTGACTACCTGATTATGTGGTACAGCCTAGCTTCTGCACCCAGCGTGTTTCAGCACCTAATTAACGAGGTCCTCCATGGTCTGCTCGGACAGGGTGTGACAGTTTACATTGACAACATCCTGATTTACTCCTCAAGCTACCAGGTCAAGGCCATTGCACAGTAGAAACAACCTTCCATGGTAAGAGAACTGCAGCATTTTCTAGGCTTCTAGGCAAAATTATGATGTGGGAGATCAAGAGTTGCTGGCTATCAAACTGGCACTAGAGGAGTGGAAGCACTGGTTTGAAGAAGCCTACCTCCCAGTCACAGTTTTTATAGGCCACAAAAACCTTGAGTACCTTAGAGCAGCCAAGCGCCTAAACTCCCGTCAGGTGAGATCTTTTTCTCACGTTTTAACTTCATTTTATCCTACAGACCTGGCTCCAAGAATGGCAAGGCCGATGCCCTCTCCAGAGACTATGAGCCAGATGCCAGACCCACAGAACCAGAGCCCATCCTTCCTGACACCAGGTTCCTCCAGGCCATCACGTGGGAGCTCGATCAGAGAATCCAAGACCCCCAGCCAGCCCGAGGGAGTCTGCAGCCCCCTCCTGATAAGCTTTTTTTCCCTCTGTCTCTCCACAGTCCCCTGATCTCCTTGGCCCACTCCACTCCTGGCACAGAACACTCAGGAGCCAGGCGCACTTACAAACTGCTCTGGACCAAGTATTGGTAGCCCCGAATTACCCAAGAGATCCAGGAGTTCATTGCATCGTGCGCTGTCTGTGCTCAATCTAAGGTTCCCAGAACCCTGCAAGCAGGTAAGCTCCACCCGTTGCCCATCCCAGAGAGGCCCTGGTTGCATCTAGCCATTGACTTTGTCACTGATTTACCACAGTCCCAGGGCAAGACAGCCATCCCAGTAATCGTTGATTGTTTCTCCAAGGGTGTCAGATTCATTCCCTAGCCGGTCTCCCCACGGCACTAGAGATTGCAGAGCTCATGCTCCTCTTCAGGTTCTACAGCATACCCGAAGACATTGTGAGTGACCGGGGACCTCAGTTCATCTTGCAGGTTTGGACAGCATTCATGGAGAAGATGGGAATAACAACGAGCTTGACCTCTGGGTTCCACCCCCAAGCAAATGGCCAAGCGGAAAGGGTCAACCACGAGCTCCTAAAATTCCTATGGGTTTTCTGCCAGAACCAACCCCAAGAGTGGGTACGTTACCTCGCCTGGGCTGAGTATGGACAGAATTCTACCACGTACACAAACTCCATTTGAAGCTTTAGGGCACCAACCGCCTCTATGTCTGTGGAATGCCTCCTCCACCAAGAGTACCGCCGTTGATGAGTGGTTCGGGTTGAGCGAAAGAGTCTAGTCTGTCACTCACCAGCAATTGTCTCAAGCAGTCGCCCAGATGAAGAAGGTGGCAGGTAAGAGGCGTGGTTCCACCCCCAACTTTCAGCCTGGTGACAAAGTTTGAATCTCCACGAAGGCCATCAGAAGCCCTTGTACACCAAGAAACTCAGTCCCCGGTACATTGGTCCATTTCCTATCATCAAACATATTAATGAAGTATCTTACAGGGTACAGATGCCATGCCATAGCAAAGTCCATCCCACGTTTCACATCAGCACCCTGAAACCAGCCAAGATGGGGCCCCTGAGCCAGGAAGGGATCAACAATCCACTTACTTAAGTTCCTCCTCAGAGCAATACATATTCAGTCTGGGTGATCTTTGACTCCAGAAGAAGGGGGACAAACTGCAGTACTTGGTGGCATGGGAGGATTACGGGTAAGAGGAGAACTCATGGATCACAGCTGAGGACATACTGGACCCTCTGCTCACCCAATAGTTTCACTCCAGGTACCCACACAAGCCAGCACCACGTAAGCCAGGAAGACCCCAAAAGAGAGTAAGGGCTCCCGGAGTTAGCCCCTTGGAGGGGGGCTCTGTCATGCCCGTGGCCCGTCCCTGACACCCTGTGGAAGAACTACAGTTGAGGACTATAACTCCCATGGGGCCGAGCCAACGAGGCGCACCTGCTGGCATCCATCTTTAATTGCCTTGTTTAAGCCATGCTGGGGAAATAAAAAGGCAGCATTTATTCTCCCCAGCACGGATCAACTTTGAAACTGCCTGCCACATTCACTCGTTGTGATATTCTGGTCTTTTTCGAAATCCAAAGCTAAGTATTCCTATTTCTCTCATGTAATTCACTGTATAGACTGTCTAACACCTAGTTCATATTTGCCCTCACATCTGGTTTGTTTCTCTTTGTTTACCCCCACCAGAGCATGAAGTGTTTCCCATTTTCCATGAAGCACACCCTTTGTGTTTGGACTTTACCTCCCGTTGGACTTTGCCTCAGTTCTCCACGCTCTGTGACTCTTCGTGCTTTGTTTGCCTTAGTCTCCTGTTTTGCATTTTGATGAACATTAGTGAACTCTGTTTTGTGTTTTGTGCTGCGTCAAAATAAACTCTCTGCACTTAACTCCAGCCTGTGTGGGATCATTACAGATGGCAGATGCCCTCTCAACCAATTATTATCATGGCATCTAGAATCCATCCAGTTGCCTGTGGAATTATGAGATTCAGCACTACACAACTCTATCGATTCACAGAGACACATGATCAATTTAGTTCAGCATGTGAGTATGGGACTATTGATACTTCTGGCTCCCATTAACTATTATTCTATTTATTTTGCTTATTGGAGTCCTTTCAAATGAGCAAATCTAAGAAACTAGGTGGGGCATGGAAAATCTCTATACACCTCAGGTAAAATTTAATGATGTAGCCCTGTGCTAATATTTAATTTTTGTTTTTTTATCTAAAAAATTTTGAAAAATGCATGAAATTGTATTGTGAATGTTGGAATGTATGCATTTTACCACCCGTATATGAAGTGAATATAGAAGATTTGAATCTTTTGATTTCTGTGTTTATTAGCTGACAAGTCTAATTTTACCAGTGAGATGACTTTACCACAACCTGTTGTAGTGTAAAGCCACGGTCCCAATGCACCTTTGTCAGTGAAATTTCATGAGTGAAATCACATTAATTTAAATGGAAATTGCAGACCTCCAGGTTGAATAAATTTCACAAGTGAAACTTAGACTTAGAAAAGCACTTCTGCACTGGCCACAGTGTATATCCAAAATGAGGGAAGTGTTTATTGTACCTATATGATATTTTTTATAACATGCACCAGCTAGATTATAAAATAGTGCATATACACAAGGAGCAATTTACTTTAGGGTCATTGCTGGCATAGTGTACAGTTTTCTTGTGCATAATACATCCATTTAAATTCATTAACTTCCTTGAGCTCATACACTGCTAAAAACATTTGAGGAATTTGATGTGTTTCTTGATATTTACAACCAGCAAAACACTGAGATGTCTGATATAAAATTGCTTTCTACAAAAGAAGAGAAATTAGAAAGTAGACAAAATGTATTTATTATATTTGATGCGGGAATATCCATAGTTTATTAAAATATCTCACAAGAACCCATAAAAACAGAAGCTTACTTTAAAATCATTATACATACACTGTATATGCATTATTTAAAAAGAACTCAGGATGCCCCAAAGAGTTAGGGTGATGTGAAGTGTCAGGGCCATCACTGTAGCATGGGGGCACTACACAGATATCAAACACATTACCATGATGTGTTTTTCTGTAGGAGGAGGAATGAGCCTGAATTGTTGGGCAGCAGCAGACAAATTAACATTTGCCCCATCTGGCTTGTTCATCGATACTGTAAATGCCGATTGTGCGGCACATTCAATTACACTCTCAAACCAGAATAGGACTTAATCAAAAGCTCCTCACTCATTATACATGAGGTCAGCATTTGCCTGCACCTCCTGCAGATGAAAAATGGTGAACTCATCAGGAAACAGAGAGTGCAAGCAGAAGTATGAGAGAGTGCATCAGAATTTACTCTTTGGGTACTTCTCAAGTACAGTCACCTCACAGCAAAAAGGTCCTGGGTTCAATCCCTGGGTGGAGTCTGCATGTCCTCCCTGTGTCCACATGGGTTTACTCTGGGTACTCTGGTTTTCTCCCACAGTCCAAAGGCATGCATATTAGTAAATGGTGTCTCTAAAGTGCCACTAGTGTGTGTGTGTGTGCCTGAGTGTGTGTCCCCTACGATGGAATGGCACCCTGTCTAGGGTTGTTCCTGCCCTAAGCTGCTGGCTAGGCACTGGCTCTTCCATGACCTAGGAATAAGTGGTTGGCTTAAGATAATGGATGGATTCTCAATCAGTATTACTGTAAAAGATAAGTTATAAGACTGCTTTTTTCCCAGGCATTATGCATCACTAAAGGAATTAATTCTGCTGTAATGGAGTACTTCCAAGAGCCATCTGGGAATATACAGATGTTTTGATTCTCTATTTTTAGACATGCAGTGTTACATCTCTATCATACCTGGGCCACATAAAATTGTCTTTGATGATAAAGTACACATTAACTGTTTTATAATACAACAAATATATGCTGTATTAAATCTACCATTCTTTTGGCTTCCGGTTATGTTCTTTTATTATTATGTGTGCATGAAGATATGATTAGCTAACTTTGCTTATCATTGTGGAACTGCACATAGCATTAATATTAACTGGTTAGTGTTAAGACAGATTTTCTGTTATGATCATGGTTAGATTTAAGGCTTGTGTGATCTGGACAGTAAAGCAATACGGTTTTGTATCACAGAACCCACAACAATAACTATATATATCCACATGTAAATGTTCATTCATTAAATCCAGAAGATAGCATTATACTAGTATTCAAGCAAATGAGACTGTAGATGTCAATGACTCCACTGATGCCCAAAAACAGAAACAGATATGAGGTCGAGTTATGTAGAATATCTACCAGCTGGAGCACTCTTATTACAGAGAACCTTTGCAGCATGTGGTGCTGAATAAAAATGCCATTTGCTGGAGAAGAAGAAGAAGCTGTTTTAGAGAGCTCTCCAGAGCAATTTAAGCGATTGCTAAACTTCAGTCTCCCTATCCTTGCAAATTTTTCCAAGGGCCAGTGAACTCTAGAAAGGCAGTGAGATGCTTACCCCACAAACCATGGGGAATATGAGATAGCAACCGCAACAAGTCACACCTCAGCTTTCTTTTTCTAACTGTGCTCTGCCTTCAAAATTATTTTAAACTCTGCACTGCCACATGACACTATGCTAATCAACACACAGAGATGTACACACAGGCATGTTCATGCAAACACACACACACACACACACACACACACACACACACACACATACATACATAGAAACCTCTGCCCTGAGGAGTTGAGGGCAAGCTAAACCTTCCAACTGCTCTTTTAGCAACATTGTATATAATCAAATTGCCATAATCATATACCCAGTTTTGGAAAGTTGAAGTAGCTAAAGTTCTGCTAAGTTGCATGCAGTAAAACTGTGTTATTGCACTGTCTAATTTTTAATCAGTGGTGAAAATATGTAGTGGCCTTATTAACACTAGCATAGCCAAAGCTACAAAAATTTTCATAAGGCAGCTTTGGCCGCTCCGTAGCCCACTCCCCTGCTGTGAAACGATTAGTGCCCATTGTCTTGGTAAAGACTCTCATTGAATTTAAAGCACCGACCCCCATGTTTATGGAAAGCATGCAGTGAAGTCCAAGTCTAGCAAATACATGACTAGGCAAAGCAAATGTATCTGTATTGTAAGTTCATAAACATATTCAAGATGTACTTTAAAGTATTATATTTCGCGGACACATACTACTGGACATATAGCACAATGGTAATTTTGTTGTATCCAGCAAAACAGTCAAACATCTACAGTTTGATTTCCACTCCTAGCAAATGTTCTTATTGTAAAATATATTGTAGAACAATATACACTTACACTGCGTAAGACACTTACACTACCTGTTCGTTAGAAGAAATTTCAGCTGCTTTGTTAGAATTCGTGTATGCATCATTTATACTAATAATAACACTGATAATACAAATGCTGTTGTAATATTATTTTACACACAGACACACACACACAAACACACCACAAATTAGTAATTATAACATTAATAAAAAGCAATTGTAGGTGTACTACATGCAATAAAGGAGTTACATATAAAACATTAAGTTATATTAAACACCAATGCTTCTTAAGTTGTTTAAGAATGTTTATTATTCATTGTGTAAGTAATTAAACATTGCATAATTTATCAAACACTTCTTAACCACACCAATTGCAAGAAATCAGTGACAAAACAAGAAATGAAGTGATTTCCAATGCTAGGAAACAAGCAGATTATATTTGTACTCTCTATTTATTTATACTCTCTCCCAGATAAGTGCATTTATGTGTTTATGGGGGCATCATTCCCATATGGCTGCATAAAACTGTCATAAAACAAATATGAATGTGTTCAATGAACATGTTCATGCACAACGCTGTTTATATATACAGAGGTTAGACAATGAAACTGAAACACCTGTCATTTTAGACCACAGTAATTTATTAGTATGGTGTAGGGCCTCCTTTTGC
>JAOUQY010000046.1:14197754-14208559 GCA_028566355.1 Doras micropoeus | reverse complement strand
AATGCTGAAAGGTACATACAGGTTTTGGAGCAACATATGCTGCCATCCAAGCAACGTCTTTTTCAGGGATGTCCCTGTTTATTTCAGCAAGTCAATGCCAAGCCACATTCTGCACATGTTACAACAGTGTAGCTTCATAGTAAAAGAGTGTGGGTACTAGACTGGCCTGCCTGCAGTCCAGACCTGTGTGGCGCATTATGCAGCACAAAGTACGACAACAGAGACCCTGGACTGTTGAGCAACTGAACTTGTACATAAAGCAAGAATGGGAAAGAATTCCACCTACAAAGCTTCAACAATTAGTGTCCTCAGTTCCCAAATGCTTATTGGGTGTTGTTAAAAGGAAAGGTGATGTAACACAGTGGTAAACATGCCCCTGTCCCAGCTGTTTTGCAACGTGTTGCAGGCATCAAATTCAAAATGAGTGAATATTTGCAAAAAAGCTGAGTTGAAAAGGATTTGCAAATCATCATATTCTGTTTTTATTTATGTTTCACACACCGTCCCAACTTCATTGGAATTGGAGTTGTATAACAGGGCCTGGATGTAACATCTAGCTGCATCTCAAGGTTAAGTGGGCATGGGTGCATGGGTAATGACAGAATTATTTATTTGTCATGCACACTTACACATACACACACACACACACACAAACCTACACATATAGACACAAATAGACAGGGTGCTGATTAGAATAACTTCCTAGATCTCAATCACAAGAGGTGAGGGAAGAGTGAGAAGTTTCAGGTGGCAGACTGAAGCATTACAAAGAGAAAGTGCACAACCAAATACCTTTCACACATTCACAGTACAGGCATAAAAAGTGCCTGTCAGCCCAAACACCCAGTATGATAATGATAATGACACCACTGCCAAGGACAGAGAGGTTTCCTCCAAACCCTACAAAAATGTGCAGTTATACAAGATGTATCTCATCAACAGATGACAGTAAATGCATTAATGTGTGATTAAAATATATATTTTTGTTTGTGCTGAGTATTAGTAATTTAAGATTTGGGAAGGTGCATCGACCATTTCCACTGATCTCATCCCAGTGGTAAAAGTTTGAACTCAGTGACTCCCTACCACATTCGCTCATACTGGCCTGGAGAAGAACTCTGCTGATAGGATATGAAATGAAACAACATGCAACAGTCTCAGATTGAATTATAGATGGTTCCTATCTGCTGACAGGGGGCCAATGTGTCAGGCCTCCTCAGCATCACCACACTGTGCTCTAAGCCATATTGTCTCATTTACTGTCACCTTCCCAAAGATCACAAAGTGAAAGAAGTGGCAGAACCCAAAGTGCAATTTAGCTTTGAATGAAGTGATATAAATCCTTAAGGCATTATATATATTATATAGTCTTTGGCCAGAAAATGGCAAAAACATTTCTAGATTTCTAGACATGATTTTGAAAAAAAATTGAATATCTAATAAAGTGCTTAATCCAGCATTTTAAATTAATTAGTCACAGTCTTAAGTCTCATTAATTTTGCATTATCTTGCAAATGTTTAAAACTTATTTAGTCATTCATGTTCAGCAATTGCTTTATCTGGATCAGAGTAGTGCCAGAGTAATACCTATCCCAACGAACACCGTAAAATGGACTGCAGTTCTGTATTTTTGCTATTCTTTCCACTGCAAACATTACAATTCTGTTGCCCTCAAGTGATAAGTTTATTTCTAATGGATTACTCACTGGCACCAAATAAAAAGGCCACCTCACCCAAATTACATAATGATATATCTCTGATCTACTGTACCACTAGTTTGTTCACAGTTCTCTAAGGTCTCTTGGCAGTTCCTCTTGGTGATTTAATGATTTTCCATTGTACATTATGTGTGCTTCATCTGCCACGGTTTTTAAACCAAGACTAAAAACTTACTTTTCCAAATGAGCAATGTGTGAGCAATTTAATGTGTGACATTGTGTCATGTATCAGCCTTTTATAGGTTCTGTATTTTTGTTGGTTTGCTTTATTATATACATTGACTTTATTTGTTCTATAGTACTTTGGTCAGAATTCATGTTTTTAAATGTACTTTATAAATAAAACTACTTACTTACTTATTTTTTCACTGGTTTGGTCCTCCTGACTTGCTGTTATCACATTCATTTAACTCTGTAATTTGCCTTTCGTATGCTGTACTTGAAACCAGACCTAATTGAGTGTATTAATATCTAATTAATTATGTCAATAGGGCACATTTAGGATGCTTCATTTCGTACAGTCTAAAATAGTGTTTATGATTAAATCTTAAATGTCCAAAATAATTAGACCAAAACATTAGCAAAAACGGGGAATTTTCCTCTCCTGTGAAAATTAACAGATTTAGAGACATTTTCTCAAAGTAGCAGAATATCCAGTTCCAAAGAGTAATGGAAAACATAACCTAATAGTATACCATCTCACAGCCATGGTAAGTGGACTTCAGAGGTAATGCCATAAAGCAGGGTTTTTCAGCACCATTACTCCCACTCCCCCAGCATAATCACTTACACACCAAAGCAACTACATTGCTAAACATGAGTAGGTAGCTTGAGCAAAGAGAGAAATTAAATCAGAGATAGAAGGTGGGGTTGGGGGTGGGAACTTGGGGAGAGGGGGGTTAGGGTTTATCACCAGTGCTCTGATGTAACTTGTGCACCCGATTATAACGCATAATAAAGTGTAGGTAATGAAATGTAATGGTCCATGCTATGTTCAGAATAATAAGTAGAACAAAACAGAACAGATTACCACTCACTCCTCCCAGCAGGTACATGGGCTTGGGTTTAATGTATTACATGTACACACTTTTGGTTACACCATCCTACTGATGTTCCATTTTATGCAGACATCAATCTCTTTTTCAAATATATGTAAGTGAAAGAAGGTATACAAGTATGAAAGCAGTGATTAAAAAAATAAATAAACCATAAGAATTAGGCCTGTCTTGATAACAGGCATTTATTTTGAGTAGTTTTTAACTGATTTAGTTTACTGAACATCTTAATGTAAGAAACAGATTTTACAGATTAAATTTAGGGTTGCAATTTTGAATCCAAAGAGCAAGCACAAATTAAGAATATTTCATAATTTGTATTTTGTATTATTTCTATTCCATTCCTTCAGTTTAGTTACTGACAAATAGAGAACGTCAGGCTTATCAAGGTTATAAATTATAAGTTATATAAGTTATAATAATCTTCCCCGTGCAGGTTATTATTACTGTTGTGAGTCAGAGGAAAGCAGAAACAAACAGAAACTCTGCAAAGCTATTAGATCCTAAGAATGTTGTTGTTAAGTCTAATCATTTAATCATACTATTTTCATACACACCTCCTTGATGAAAGTAAACTTCACCATAACTTAAGAATATTACAAATTATTGCAGGCCATACTGTGAAGGTGTTGCTTCAGACTCCCTGTAATCTGTCAAATTTGGAGCCATTTGGTCGATTTGGAGTGGATAAAACAGTAGGGGTTAGGAAAGCTTTCCAAATAGTCCATAGGTGTTATTGTGTAGGTGTTATTACAATCTGTTTGTTTCCATTTCAATGCATATAGCAAATTTGACAAGACTCGAGTCAAAAAACGAAGTCTGCTGCAAATCCTACTGGAAGTATAACTTGAAATTACAAGTCAAGTCTGCATAAAATTGCTAAACAGTGTATAGGTGACTTGTAAACTTGATAGACAGGAACGTTTTGGTGATGCAAACTAGCAAAAGCTGTTTTTAAACTCCTAGAGGTATATATGATCTGCAGTGAGTGTGTACAGTAAAGCCACTCATGCTGCAGCTTATACACACACACAAAGTCTTATAAAACAACAGACTGGTAATCCACTGCAAGAAGTATTCCTTTTTAGACCTTTATGTGACAAATATGCATGTTACTAACATAATAAAATCTTCAAATGTTACAGTAGTCCAATGTAATAAATCTGGAATTCAAAATGTAGGGTGATCAAGATTTTTTTTCTATCTGTCTGTCTGTCTGTATGTCTGTCTAATATACTGTAATTAATCTTCAATGTAATGTCTTCAATTTCTGTTATGATGTTTTTATAATATGAATAATGGCTTAGCAATTATTAAAACATGTTCTATTCAATGATTCAGTGCCTTGTAAGTGTGCATTTTAGTGAAATACACAGAGATAATGTGCACAAGGAGAACACTCCACATAAACCATAACCTAAGCTCAGAATCAAACCTGGACATTGGAGGTATAAAGTACTGACAGTAGCTGCTCAGCCAAAACACCACACCACCTTAAAGTCTTCGCTTGTTATCAATTTATTTACCTTAAAGCATGTTGTTCAGTATATGCTACAAATTATTTAGCAGATACACTAAAACTAGAAAAAGAGTTTAAATGAAGCGTATGGATTTGGTTCAGAAAACTCTGCATTTATGTTCTATTTTGAAACAGAAATTTTATATTTTAATAGTAATTTCATAACAGTAACCATAAAGACTGCTTCCTTCCCTAAGTTTTGTGAGTAATTCCTTTTTTTAGAAAGATATGTTTGCCCTATGTCCTATCACATACTGGCAACCAGAGAGAAGGAAAATTAGTGAGTTTTCAATCAGCAGCAAGTCATATGATTGCACTAGCGGCTAATACATGTTGTGGTTTTCTTTAAAGAATGCTGACATAGTAGTTAGGACTAAGAGGAGGGAATTAGATGACATTAATTAAAGTGAATGAAATGTACTAGAAGAGAGGTGCCAGCAATGGCAGTGTGATTTACATGATGTGAGGAATTAAGCATTTGTGTGAGAAGCTGGCTGAAAGGTTAAGGTACTGATCCTCTTCTCAGCTATAAGCCCACTCTGCAGCACTGCAGTCACAGTATTGTTTCTGTGGGAATTAGATAATGGATTAAGCCCAGCGGAGGGGCCAAGAGGGAATTTCAGTGAGAGATAAATGAGGTGACATGGAGTTCAGAGTGGAAGTAAAAACATTTTCAGATTCTGCATGCAGCGTACGTGTGTGTGTGTGTGTGAGTGTGTGTGTGTGTGTGAGTGTGTGTGTGTGTGTGTGTGTGTGTGTATGTATGTGGCCATGCATATGTTGCATATTTGACTTTACTTTATATTTGATTTGATAACATTGTTCTTTATCTCCAGCCTTGAACGAAAATAAAAACTTTATGAATTTTGCATGCTCAATGAGGCTGCTAATAAAAAATAAGTTAAATGCTTTTGCCTAAGCTGTTATTCCCTTTTATTTCCATTTAATGCAGCTCTGAAATTGCTAAATTCATGTGCCACAGATCACATTATCATTTCTCATCAAGACAGAGGTGCACGGAAAATCTCTTACAGGGCACATTTTCCAGGGCTCACCTCAGCATATATGCAGGCCAGACCTTAGAGAAGTAGCTCAGCACATTTATGGGATATTACTGAAATGTTTTTCAAAGAAGGCCAGCTCTTCACACTAACACTATAACAACATTTGCTTCATAGTCAGCAGAGTGGAATCTTGAGTGTTTTAGCTTTAAACACTTACAGGTCCATAAATAGGCATAGACAGAAGAAGGTCTCCACAGAAGAACTTCACTTGTACACTTATAGCAGAGATTTTATTTTATCTCACATTTCATGTCAGTATTGCTTCACTATACCTATTTTACTAATTATATTGTTATAACAAGATTATACAATATTACACAAACATGCACATTCATCTGACAATTCACTGCCACTTAGAAATTCACCCACCACAATGCAGTGTTTACTCTGGAGTATAGGCCACTAATTAATAAGGTTATTTAAATAGATTGCTAATGGAATGCAATCATCCTCTAATTAATGTAAAATGTACCACATATCTACATATTATCTGAGGCACACACTGCCTGAACATATACTGTATGAACATATACTGTATGAACTGTATAATCTTTTGTTCTTATGTGTAATAATATTAAAACTAGAGCTGTGATTTATTACTCAGTTTGCCACAAAGACCAATATTACAACATCCAACCAGTCAAGATTTATTCATGGAACATACCGCCATCTGTAGAAATGGTGTTGACCTCACCCTACTCCAAAAGAGAACAGTACCAACTCATTAATCGAAGAAGCTTTTAACCACTCTTACTTAGTCTGAACACATTGTGATAAAATCTTTCTGAATAAAGCCTATGGCGTTTGACTTACATTATTATAGTATAATTACATTATTATAGTATTAGAGGATATCAATTTCTAACTTACATTTGTAACGTTTTTTTAATTGTTATGGGAATAGAGAAAATGTAAAACCTTTTTTAAGATCTGAATTCAAACTTTATTTGCTGAAAAACAGTGAGTCCTTTTGTGAGACTGCAGATTCACCAGGAACATATAAAATATATTCATTCACTTCACAATCTATAAAATTGTATTCCAGTATTCCTGTCAACAATTACTTAAGAATTCCAGAGGGATGCAATTTATGTAAAATAACCGTGTGACCTTTGTAAAGAATTTGCCTTGTGTTCGTGGCCTCATTCTTTGTGCGCATTCACATTATTTTTTATTTTACCTTAACATCCTCTGAGGCTATGTTTCTTGGTTTGATCCAAGTCCATTTTTTTCATCATTTTCCATGAGCTCTGAAAGGGCTTGGGGAGGTAGCTATTTTGACCTTTTTGGAATAATAGTGGAATTTTGGAAAATGATCATAGAATTTAACTCAGGTTGAAGGTTTCCAGTGCTGACTAATGCTTCCTGCTATTGTACCTGTGACCCCATGTTGCTCCAGGGAGGCTGTAGGCTGCTTTAAAGAAAACAGCAGCTAAATGACTATAAATAATAGGAGCCAGAGGTGGAGGGATATAAATGTCGGATGTGTTTTTTGAGGCATTGAAGTCAGACCATGGCCAGACAGGGGCAATGTAGTTATATTTATAATTTTGGTATTTAACACAGGAACTCCCAGCCCTAACCTATCCCAGGAACAAAAGAAAATGCTAGAAGCATAGTGTATAACAACAGTAAAACACATACAAACCATGAGCTGTGTCATTTTTTTTCTTTTTTCACCATTTTTTTTCTTAGTGTAGTCACTGCTGATTCCTACCCATCAAATATCTCTCCCCTATCACATGACAGCTGCCAACCAGGGAGGGTGAGGGCTATCATGTGTTTCCTCTATTTCTTTTCGAACTGCTGCTCATGCAATGTTTGAGGGCAGCGTAACACACTTATCTGCCCACTTTAGTATGCATGAGCTCACAGATGCCCATGATTGGCCAGTGTCCCTGTGACTCATAGGGGGGAGAGAGTATGACACTGTATCTCCTGATGATAGGAGTAATGATGGGTAAACATTTGTGAGTATGAGCCTCCTGTCTTCATATATGAGCTTCTGAGCTTTAGCTCTGACCTTTAGCTCACACTGCTTTCAAGAAGAGCTCATTCATGAAACTTCACTACTATTGAACTTGTTGGAGTGTATCAAGTGACCTTGATAACAGGAAATGGTGTGCATGATGAAATCACTAATCCAAATCAATATCTTTTGATGTTGAGAGGTAGGTTGGATCTCAGAAATCTTTGTACGAATGTGATCACATATGGCCATTCTTTAACTGCATAAACATGAACATTCTTTGACCTGTTCTTCGTTCACAGTCTTGGGTTTGTTTTGAATTGCATTTTGCTGTTTCAGGGTGTGTAGGCATACTCTTTTAATTTAAGGTTTCTCTGTTTCCAGCTCTCTGATGCACATTTCTGTTTCTGTTATGCTAGCTTACTGGCTCCCTATATCCGTCATAGCATCTTGTAGCTTCTGATTTATTTTGTGCTTCAGTTCAATGATTTATGTCACTTTAAATGCCCTCTCCATCAATTCCATCAAAAATCTTTACTCAATTCTGCTTTTATTTTGCATATCTTTGCTGATGGCAAACATTGCTTGTGATGTTATGTTTACCTTGTCATCACCATTTCCTGGGGCAACAGAGCTGTTGTCTTCTGTTCATTGTTTTTGTGCCTTAATTTTGGTACAACTTCTCCTGCTCATGCTCTGACTCATCTCTTGACTATATTTAACTCATCCCTGTGTAACACCTTGAATGTTGTTGGGATCTAATCTAATCAAGTGATAGTCATGGGTGTATGTGGTCAGCTTTGTTACTACACCACTGGAAATCCTGTTTTTTATTCAGCTAATTTAGCTGCCAGAATAACAACCATGCCTGTGGCAAACTATTTATAGAAAGGACTCACAATTTTAAGAACTGTTTGACACAACATCATCTCTGACAGGACATTATAAAGTTTCTATTGATCTCTCTATTGATTTTATTGCCGAGGCTGGCAGTTTTCGTGTCTCTTCCCACTCTTCCACAAGCCTGTTTTGGATCACTGAGCACTTACGGCAGGTTCACAGAGTGGTCACATCCCCAAACAACACAAAACCTAACCATGGAGCTGTAGTTATGACCTAAATAAAGCTAATAAAACTAATGGGTATTCTACATACTTACATTCAGACTAGAGGTTTGACTGGAGAGAAGAAATATTATGCTAAATGGCTGACATTAACTAGCTACACTATAATAACATTAACACTCTAGCTAACAAAAATGGACTATATAGTTTACATTGATAAACTAGAACTATATAAATGAGGAGATCTGCGTAAGTGTTAGATTAGCAGCTTTGTCTTCACAAACAAGCATAATGAGCAGCTAATTAAAGCAAAGTGTGTTTATATTTATTGCTTAGAGGCATTGCTCTATTCATGACTCAGAGCCAAGGCATGCAGCTGCATTTGCATTTGGGGAAATTGACAGTTTAAAGGTCACAGTTCACCAATGCATAATAGAGCAGCAAAATCCTTGTTTTGTCATGTTAATTTTTGTGATTAATTTTAAATATTTAATACATACAAAGTTAATGCAATTAACTGTTTACTTTCTGTACTAATCTATGCTAATAGCTAATCTTACAGTTGCCAATTCATTATCATGTCCTGTAGTGGAAAGAAAATTCTTTCACTGAGTGGAAATGTTGCCATTATTCTGCATTTAAAGCAGAAAAGAGGAACAACCCAAAATCACCTAAAGTAACAGAAAATAATCAAGTAACATTACTCTAATATTGTGTTACTGGCCACATTTGTTTTACAGATAATTAGTAATTGTCTTAGAATATTTTTTTAGGTAACCCTCCCAATACTGGATGTATATTTTACCATTGTACCTTCATATTCTCTATTTTTCCTAAACATACTCCTTAAATTCATGATTGGACCATCCAATTTTAGAACAATTACCCCAAGTGTCACAAAGGAAAAAAAACAATCACTTGAAAATCAAGACTCAATATTGTTTTAATTAATGGCAGTCATATTGGACAAGTGAAAGTGTCATTGGCTCAAATGAAGCTAATTAAAAATTATTCTTGAGAGTCAAATAGATGCACAGCTTCTAAATCTCTGGCTCCTCATTTCTACTCCAATAAAGTCTAGTGTCTTTTAATTCAGTTATAATCACAAGAGTCTGCCCTCTACATTTGCTCTTGTTAATTTAAAACACATGTTGGAGATACAGTATGTTAGATTAAGATTGGTATTTTCTTATTTCCTGGTTACAGCTCATTTCTAATTAAACTTTAGGCTCAGTGGTTTAGTTATGATCTTGTGCACACACTGAAGTGGGGGTCAAATATCAATCTTATTACTTAACACATACTAAAACACAGCATACTAACTTCTAACATTAAGCGGAGGTTCACATTATTCTCTTAATTAGAGAATCAACAAGCAGAAAGTATGTGTCGGGTTGGAGTTTACATAATAAATGAGATTATAATGGACATCTAGCACACAAGAACAGCCTCTCTCTTAGCCCTCACTGCTTTAAATGTCATGTGCAAATGCATCTCAGGACAACTTAAAAACCCATTTCCCACTTCACTTCTCAATTCAAAAGTCATTTGTCTTGCTGGTATTTCTGCGGTTCATGTATTGATTTGCTGCTTGCTGCTCATATGCTATAGCCAAGCTGAAGGGGACCTTCAGAGTCGTCTGGGCTGGTAATGGAGTCATTGCTGCCTCGTTATCCTGTGCTTTTGCCACCATGGAAAAGAACTGCCCCTGACCACTTCCTGAACCTCAGAACATTTTTCGTTTGAGGACTTTACATACAGCACGGATAAGACGGGAGTGGTATGAGTTTTGGGTAACTCGCTGTTTCTATGCTATAGCGTTTAGAAGCTGGCACAAATAATTAAATATGAATTTCATATATTTTAACTGTATACATGTCACATTAAATGAAGTTCTTTTTTCTGTCATGCATTTGAAAATTGCAATTTTTTTCTAAAGTGTTTTTTTTCTGTATATAAATTTTGCATTTATATATTTGTTCATAATGAGGCAATCTGCTTGTTAGGTCTGATGTGTGGTGTAGGTATATAAAGAGCTGTTTCTCGGTCCATATGCTTTTTTAGATCCTTTATTAGTGAGGCACCAGTGATTATGAAAAAAAACTCCAGTAGGCTGATTAGTGCTCTCCCAGGTGGTATAATCAAGGGTTGAGTCCAAGCATCCATGGAAAAGATGATCTATCAGGTTGAGGTGTTAGAAGTTAGCAGTAAACTACAACCCGGATTCCAAAAAAGTTGGGACACTAAACAAATTGTTAATAAAAACTGAATGCAATGATGTGGAGATGGCAAATGTCAATATTTTATTCAGAATAGAACACAAATCAGAGATCAAAAATTTAAACTGAGAGAATGTATCATTTTAAGGGAAAAATATGTTGTTTCAAAATTTCATGGCGTCAACAAATCCCAAAAA
>JAOUQY010000046.1:14130322-14143373 GCA_028566355.1 Doras micropoeus | reverse complement strand
CTGGTCCAATTTAGCCATGAAACCTCCCACACTAAAATGACAGGTGTTTCAGTTTCATTGTCTAACCCCTGTATGTGATATGTCCGGAAAGTATTGAAAATGAAATTCCTGTGCTCTGTAGGGCTTAAACATGGATGGTTGTTCAAGGTCAGTTACAGTGGTATCTCAGATAAATGATAGGACCTGTTTCAGTTCATTCTAGCCTTTGCAGTGCCCAGGCCTTTGTTTTTGTGAAACCATGCTGAAGTGCCTCATCACTGGAATGATGCAAGCAAATTTGTACGTCATCAAATTCTGCATGGAAATATGCAAAAGCACATCAGAAACTCAGGAATGTTGAAGAAAGCTTATGAACAAGCTACCGTATTGTCATCGTTTAACGAGAGATCCCAATTTCCTGAGGAGATGACTCATGGGTGTTTGAGAGCATTCCTGAGACAAAAAGACAAAAAGTGCTGAATGGCACACGACAGCATCACCTCAACCAAATAAAGCTCAAAAAAGCAAATAAAAAGTCACTGTTCTTTGTCTTTTTTGATTCTCAACAGATAGTCCATAAAGAATTCATACCAACGCCAAGATTAAAACATGTTTGAAAGGCTACCACTCCAGCACAGTAAAGAACAGTTGACTGAACTGCAACTATACTGTATATACAGTAATATATTGTGGTGACCCACTGCAGGGGCTGGAGGCAGATTGGTTATGGCAGGAGAGTTTGGGAGGGGTCAGGGTCCTTTCCCAGCATGCTCTACGAGCACAGAGCAATTCTGTCTAACATGAGCATGTTCTGTGTTGCTGTGTGTTACCCACTTCCCTTTCCTCTCTTTATTTAGTCTCCTCCTACCCTTGTTCAGGTTTATTTGTTTAATAAAGCTTTCTTTTTTAAACGGCAAAAAGGGTGGGAAATGGAGATGGAGCGTGGGAGCCGTTTTATGCGCAGCTGCACATGGTGGCCGGCTTCTATGCAGTGCACTCAAATTGCTGAAACCATGTACGCGTATTGTCAGTGCCAAACGTCATGACACGATCAGCAATTCCCCACACAAGCTGCTCAGCACAAGCCTGTGCAAAATGTCTGACAGTTGTGTGTCCGATTTCCATTACCACAGAGCGCAGCGTCCAACCATCATCAACAAACGTGTACCTTTAACCAGCCACATGACACCAGGGAGGGACAACGACACAATTGGGCACAATGTGGACATGTTCACAGTGAGGTGTACTCACTTGTGTTGCCAGCTTTTTGGACATTAATGGCTGTGTGTTCAGTTACAGTATCTCAGAAGACAGTAAATCTATACTGCTATAGACACTGTACACTGACTACTCTAAGGTCTATCTAAGTTTCATTTCTATAGTGTTGAAGATAAAATATTTGTAGAAATGTAAGGGGTGTACTCACTTTTGTGATTGACTGTAAGTTGATCTAATAAAACACAGTTGGAAGAATATCTTGTTCTATTCTCTTTAACAAATGCTAACACATTCTCGCCAAGCTTAACCTTCATAACCATTCATATGAAGTTTTGCAAATCATTCTGAATCTGTAAGCGTGAAATAATGATGCGCCATTGGGATACAGTCGATATACTGGCTGACTATTGTAATTAAACTGATAATGAAATCATTCCAAGTGCTTATGCAGTTTTGTTTATTCGTTCAATTATATTTCATACTCATAACACACCTCCTCATCTTTTGTTTCTTAGCCAAAATGGTTTCAAGTTAAATTATATGCAGAATCCTTTCTGGCACATTACTGCTGAAAAGCTGACAAGTCTTTATTGGTCTGGTGCATGCCGAGATTCTGTGTGTATATATAATGATTTTATTATAGCTCTGCAACCTTCATTTTCACTCAGTGACACCCTTTCGACCTGTAGATAGACTTTCAATTAAATAAATATTAGTGCTCAATATGTCATCTATTAGGCTATCAGTAGATCAAGCACACAACAGCTATTAAAACACTGAACTCTCTGTGATGTTTAATTATGAATTATGTCTTGTAAGGTGAATATAGCTGCTCAGAGTTCATGACCCTTAAAAATTAAGGATCGGGAATACAGAGTGCTGTGTTTGGCAGTATATGGTAATACATTTTGCAGTCATTTCTTTGGAGTGAGAGGAGTTTCTGAGTTGATGAAAAAGCCCAGCATTTAGCACAGTAAACACATTCATCATCAGAGACAGATAATTATCTCTTTAATTCCAGAGCTGTGTGAGGCCTCCTGTGCTGGTTGTCATAGGCATTAGAGTGTAGAGTGTAGAGGAGAATGTGAATGTGAAGACTTGAATAAGGATGCTCTGCTTGATGCTTTCTGTTTTCTCAAATAACCTTATTCACTAGAGCTGTCATTGGAGCTTTTCTTTTGGCAAAGCAAAAAAGTGGAAAGCAGGAAGTGAAAAGCAGAACGGACATGATGAGGGAAAGCTTGTACTGTGCAAGTTTAAATGATATTATTAGGTACAATCAGAAAATCAAGATATGTTGAACATGATCCTTATGTTGTTTTTCATCTGAATCCAAAGACTTGCCTGCTATTGAGGCAGTAGATATAAGCAACTGCATACCTTGTCCTCCAGACATCCTTCTATTCAAGAAAACAAGTGAAAGCATACAAAAGTGTGGAGGCATAAAACTTTTTTGTTAGGATTGGATCCATTACCAAGGTGCTCCACAATGACTGTCATTTGGTTTTCAGTAGGGTGAGTGGCATTTCTTTTGTTGTCCTATGGATTAACCTAGCAACAAATATTCAACATTGTGGCCCCTCTCAATATTAGTATTATGGTTGCTTACAACTTTTGGTACTTGATAAAAGCTCCTCGTGGTTTCTTGGTTTGATCAATATGATACTAATAAAGAGTTTATAAAAAATCCCCTGTATTTTCACCCTCTCATTTTGTTTGGTCATCATTGTGAGCATAGAGACAGGTTAGGAGTGTCAACTCATTACAGTGACTGTGTCATTCCTAAGAAATCTGTGGTGACTAACATTCTGGGAATTTGTGTGACTCAGCATGCCACCTGCCTCCTGATCCCACAATGTTAGAGCTTAAATTTTCACAGTTGTTATGTATGTAACTGCAAAGTCATTGCAAGTCACACATGCCAGTAAGGACAAAACATGACTCCAGAAATGGACAGTTTAAAATACAAAGGTACAGATGGGGATTGTACTTCTTCAACTTCTTACAGTTTCTTCTACATGTGTGACATAAATTGACAAAGACAAATTTATCAGTGCCACAAATGGACATGCATAGGCAAAAAACACATATGTGCATACAATGTGCATAGAATGAACTGTAAACATACATAATATCGAAAACATTGCATCTAATAAATATAGTATTATTGAAATTAGTAATATCAAATTTGTCTGATTGTAAAGCTCCTCTGTTCCAGTCAGTAAAACATGCATGCCGAGCTTTGTGGGATTATGTGAATTCAGCACCATGGAGAGTGACTGGCTATACTGATTGGCATTAAAACTGGCATTCCATGATCATATGTTTTCATATAAATACCCATAGTCAGTTAGAGGAAATCTCATTTTCATTAGTTCTTAACCTAATTCTCACACCATCTTATTATAATCATTAGTCTAAAAGGCTTTAACGGTTTTAACATTTGAAGTCTTTGTAAATCTCTTTTGTAATGAAACAAAGTAATATTTAGTGCTGTTATAAGCTTTGCTCACTAAATGTGCTGTAGATAATAATATATAGTACAAATTTCAGAATTTGACAGGCCAAATCCATTGAATGGAAATCTCCATCCATAAAATGTTAGCTAGAAAATAGTTTTAAAAAGATGGGGGCTAGCTAGGTGTCCCCAAGGACTGCCCTCAAGGACACTGAAATGGAAGCTTAACAAGGTTCTTAACACATAAAGTGGTATTCTCTGCCAATATTACTGCTAAAACAAGCATATTACTTTGCATCCCATAATTTCCCCAACACTTATGTTGCCCATTAATCAGGCAGTAACCGAGCTTTGAGATGATGTAGCCACTTAATTGATTTGATGCAAAGCATGGAGAAGTGGCTTAACTGAGTAGATGTACTCTGCTAAAAGTGAGCCACTTTTAAGTGAAAAATACTCTGATGCCATGATAATACAAGCTTCATACAGTAGTGAGAACCTACCTTGTGCATTATGAGATAGCAGCATCCACTAGGCTGGAGTGGTGAAATAAGTAGATTCAACCATAAGCCAAGTATCACATTAATTGCAGGTAGCTGTTTTAATAGAGTTGACTGTTGCCAAGGGGGTTAGGTCTCCTCCTGTGGATGCTTGATGCTGCAGTTAATTCTATGTTATGACCAAGATTCAAAAGAATAGCTACAGCTACAATGTTTGGATGTCTTTGTTTCTTAAACTGTGCTCCACATGAAAAGCACAAGGTAGTTTTCTTTTACCCACTCATATACCACAAAGCCTTCACAATGAATTCACAGAACACAGAGAAGTGTATGGCAGTGTGAGAGCATTCATGTGGCACTGAGTGCTAAAAGTCATGCTTTCATGCCAGATCTCTGCCTCCTGGGAAACATGGTGTCTCAGGAAATGAGACAAGCCAAATATGTTGATGCTCAGCCCAACCTCCCTTTCCTAATGCTGGATGCATGCCACTGGACATTTGCCTCTGTTTCCAGGGCGATCATGACCTGATATCTGTAGTAAAACCATACTCATGGTTGAGTAGGTTCAACACTGGTTAGATTAGTAAGTGCTGGTTTGGTTCCTCTTTATGGACAGTACATGCTCAAGTACTCCAAATAAAGCCATGCCTTTGTGCATATTTCGTCAGGTCTGCCCCAAGGCTGATCTTCTTTACTGATTACTGAGTAATTTTACTTCTGAAACAATTGTGTTGAAAAACAGGTAGACCATTCTTTTATTCACATACCATATTGTTCTTTTCTTTTTGAATGTATAGACAGCTGGATATTGTAGGTTGGTTCTACTCATTTCAACACATACTAGGGAAAAAAAAGACAATAGGGCTTTTAACAAATGCTGATTAATCCAGAATAGAATCCCACATGGTGTGTGATTGCAGTGGCTTTGCTATCCTTACAGTTGTTTTGGCAGCGCTGCTTCCGTGTGCTCAAATGCCTTCTGTTTGGCCCTCCTCTGTATTCACTATTAGAATAGCCTCCATTATATGTACCATAGTTTGTTACCCAGTATATGCTGCTGAAATGATTGAATTCTCAGTGGGTGTAGTGACACACAGGTGTGAAGAGCTGGTACATTTGCTTTTAGCTTAATGATTCACTAAGCTTAAGGCTATTGATCATTTTGCCATGTGGCAAATGCAGTGTGGTAATGATTGACTGCAGGTGTTCATTTTTTTTTCATTAATTGCTCTTTAATTGGATAAAATATCAGGCTCAGGGATGAAATATGGCAGGGTGACATTTTCTGAAAAGTAGCTGCCTCAAGCAAAATGGATTTCTTTTTGTTATAAGCAACAAAGATGCTGTAAAATTCTATTGTTAGTCCATTCCATAATGTTTGTCAAATTATTTATCTATGTTTATGCCCATAATTATTTGAAGCTATTACGTTTAAGGTTTTGTCATGTTTCTGAGTGATAATTTCATTACTTGCTTTTCATCTTAATTCATATGGCTTTTCTTGTGTGCTCTGATCCTATAGATCTGTCAAGGCATGAGGCATCATCAACATCAATCTGGATTGGCAAAACAAAGCTGATTCTCATCCTGAGCAAGTAGCACAGCAGGCATTTCCCCACTTCAGAAGATTTTTCTTTATCACCTGGAAGAGGCAATTGATTTTAAGACAGAAGAGCAAGAGAAACCGAGCTTGCTCTTTAGCCTTTATTTCCATTGGACATCGTTTATGATCATGATATCCAAAGTCTTGAGAACCTGTTCATTTTTAATCATGCTCCTCCCTCTCCTGTTGCTGTTGACGCTGGGCGGCCTCAGTGCTGCCCCCTCTGGCCCAGAGTCGGACACCTGCTCCACACTAGTCCAGAACCGCTTCTTTGGCTTCTTCTTTTCCTCATTTGCCTTTCCCAATGCTCCTTGCTCCTGGACACTGCAGAATCCAGACCCAAGGCGCTACACCATTTTCATCAAAGTCACCAAGCCTACAGAAGACTGTGTGCCCCGGCAGCACCACACCTTCCAGTATGACTCCTTCCTGGAGACCACACGTACCTACCTGGGCATGGAAAGCTTTGATGAAGTAATGAAACTGTGTGATGCCTCCACCCACATGGCCTTTTTGGAAGCAGGGAAGCAATTTTTGCAGATTCGGAAAGGACCGGCAAGAGGGGGTTCAGGTCAAGAAGAGGGGAATGGGGAGTTTAAGGTGGAGTACTTGGTGGTGGGCAAGCGGAACCCCAGCATGGCGGCCTGCCAGATGCTCTGCCAGTGGTTGGAGGACTGCTTGACTTACAGCACTTCCAGTAGACCCTGCGGCATCATGCAAATTCCCTGCCAGTGTGGGTATGCTCCAGTGCATGACAAAGAGGGTAATGGATGCTACAGAGATGGAGTCTACCTAGAGAACTGTTTTCCCACAGTGAAAGAAACACCATTTGACACAGATACCACTGGTGAGTTGGTAGCTAATAGCTGCAGTTCTTTTTCATTAACATGGCATTGTTGTCATTAAAATATAGCTGCACATTAATTTCACTTATACTGTGTCTCATTTTTCCTCTTGGAAGATGTTCACAAATTAAGAGAGTTTGTAGTTTGCTTGATAAACTTTCAGAACTTTCCAGTTAATCAGTTTGTCTATTTCATAGTATTTACTGAATAATATACTTTACGATGAATAATAATAACGGTGAACAATAACCTAGGACTTTAAGCTATGAAATTGGTTTGGATATTTCTGTGTTGAATGGGGCCTGACATTACAAATCTGTCTCTTTTTCTTTTAATTTCTGAGCATAAATGGTGAACATATCATACACAGTATCAGTTCTGACTTCCACTTCATTCAGGACAATGAATGAAAGTGCCAGTGTTGAATACAAATGACACATCTAGTGAATAAATATTCCACTGATGCCTGACCACATTTTCCTACCCAAAATCTGTTCTTAACCAAAAAGTATGAAACTGCTCACTGGTGAGTGTAAAAGTGAAGGTTCACAGAACCTGATGATGCCATATACAAAATAAAAGAAAATTATTTGGCCAAAAATAAAATATTGCCAAATACTGTATCTTTCTACACATTGTGATCAGAATATGAATATTAAAACATTCTGAAATGATGTGGCTTGGTATATTAACATCATCCTGCAATAATATAGTCAAAGGTAATTAGTTAGTACTTTTGGTTCATGACAAATGAACAATTTATCAGTACACCCACAGAAATCATTTGGAAACTCTAAAACCTGTTAGGACACTCACAAAAAAACACCAAAAACAGGGTTTCTCTTAATGCTCATTTTCAAATTGTAGGCTTCTATGATATTACTACAAAGGTTAATAGTGGGTTAATTAGCTAAATGTGCTCTACTGCATCACCTAAGCCAAGCAGAATTTGGTACAGTAACTCATTAAATAGTCATTTTTGTGCTGTATATATTCAATGTCAGTTGTCACAAGTCTACTACAAAAGCCAATATTTTGCTACAGGTTTTTGATCAATACATAGTGAGGTCCAGAAAGAAAATAAGGGAGAAAATTTTTAAACAAAGTGAAGAAAGGTTCTATATCTTGAATATTCACAACTTGAATAAGCTGTGATATTTATGAAGTTCATTCTGATTGTACAACAGGTCAGACTGAGTATTATCCCATCGATTGAAGCATGTATGCAGATGACACTCTGCTGGATTTGATCGAACACGGATTGTCGAGTTTTACACAAAATCGTGAAGCCTATGTCAAGTCCGTATTATCATTAAAGCAAAAAATACCAAACTCTAAGAAATTCATAGAATAATTTCTATGATGCTATAGTTTTCAAGTTTCAAGTTATTGATGTTAATGTAATGTTCAGTGAAACAGTTTTGGATTAAATTAAAAAAGAATGCAAAATACCAGCACTTTCATTTGTGGGCTCATACCTTTGAACCATTCTGTCAGTTATACATGTCCGATTTTTCTTTTTTTTTTTTTTCCAATACAGCCTATATAATGTATTCAGTTTTAAATGAAACAATCTGTAGGTGACATTGTCTGCTATTCTCTGCTAAAGCATCTACAATAATTGATGTAAGATAGACGGAGAAGGAGAAACAAAGACAGAGGAGAGAAGGAGAGGAAGGCAGAAATAGTGGTTTTGCATTTCGGCTGTGTCATGGCTGGGTGACCTTGGCTGCATGGCGCCACATGCTGCTTGTGGAGGGCTCAGCTGGGCATATCAGGTGGACTTGTGGGAGCATCTTTTTGGCAGGCAGCCTCCCAGATTGATATGGGATAGGGATGGTTTTGCACTAAGGGATTTGAGGATGGGAAGGGAAAGCTGGTCACTGAATCCTTCGCTATGCTCTGATTTCTCCTAAGAGAGTGGATGCAGATTAGAAACTCAATCCTTTATTGATACTGCTCTCAGGACCATAGATTGCTGTCTGCTGTGACCTCTTGGAAAGTGGTTTGTCATCAAATCCCCCTCCTCTTTTCGTACTACTCTGCCAATGTATTTTATTTCAAAAAAATTCATAGGTTAAACTTTTGAGGTAAAAATGCCTTCCTTTGTTGTGTGTAAAGATGATAAATTATATGTATTTGACAAGGAGAAGGTCACATAGATGGATGGATGAATGGATGTCATTTGAGATAGATAGACAGATACAGAGAGAGGGAGATAGAGCGAATAAATAATTGATTAATGTGGCATGAAGGTCCATTTTTTGCAGATGAGAGCTGAGAGAGAGGAGACAAACAAGAGAGGAAATAACAAATGACTTATGGCAGACAGGTGGTTTATCAGTACAGTGCAACCCCCTTGGCCCAGACTGTCTGTGCTCACCCACAAGAGAATTAATGGAAAGCTGTCTGTCTTATGTTGGCCCAATCAGCCGAGCCTGGACTAAACCCTCCAGCAAAAATGCTTGGCTCAAGAAAGAGAAAGAAAAGATGTGAGTAGATTGTGAGTGTTCACTTTCCTCTTTAAAATGCTGAAGGTGTGTCTGTTGTTTGAGTGTGACCCATTGCTCAGAGGCGTCATGGAGGACGAGGAGACTCATTACACACTCAATAGCTCAGAGCAGAAACAGATTATTGCCTATGCTAGAAAGACTGATTGGAGAAGAAGTCAGTTTGCGGGGTTGAGGGTGGCTACAGAGGAATAAAGCGCATTTCGAGGAGGCGGTGATGATAAACCTTCTGTATTCTGGTCAAATATTTTGCAGAGGTTTTAGTAAAGTAAGATAAATGTGCATTGTGTTAATGTCTTTGTCAGGCAGTATGACCCTGGTTTAGCTTGATACCACTGAGCTCTGAAAGAGGATTTTTTAAACAACTGTCCCTAAAGAACTAAGCATCTGGAATCCTAAGCTAAGAATCCTCAAGCTATTGTACACTTTGCCATCTCTCTCTCTCTCTCTCTCTGTCTCTGTCTCTCTCTCTCTCTCTCTCTCTCTCTCTCCTTCATGCACACACACACACAAATCTGGACAGATATACTGTAGGTGTCTGAAAATGGTTGTGAGGGCACCACTCAGTGTGGAGGTGTGTTGTGGGACTGCTTGGCCACCTGGGGCATTCTTCTTTAGCACACGGCATAGACAGCTCAACTGCCCGTCCTCACCGAGTGATAAACACAGTGCTTATCGCAGCTAGATGAACAGCCTCTGTCTATCGCATTCTCTCTCTTTATCTTACTCACTCTTTTTCTCTAAGGGACGATGCCTTAGTGCTTACTTTCTATCTCCCTGGCCTTCCTCACAACCCCAGGGCTTATTAAAAATTAATGTTTTAATTAAGCAATTTTACTGTTGCTTCTTTCCCTCTGATAATTAAGGACTAACATATCCATGTGTCAGAACATGTGCATGAGTAAATGAGTATGTTTGTGTCTAGGTTCTGTGTGTATTATCAAGGAAGCTATTGATTTTCAGGCTATAAATAGTGATCAGATGAGCAAATGGAGCCTTCTTGTGTTGTCTCTTTTGCTGGAGGAGCACATTGCTCATCAGTGAATCGAGGATAATATGCTGGAAAAGCACGCTGAGCTCATCTCAGGAATGCACCAAGAATTTCAGCTATTTCTTGATGGGGGTCATCTCTTTTCATGGTTTACCCTCTATCTCTCCATTTCTCTTTTTGATTTTAGTCTCATATTTTCCACTCCATCAATTCATTTTTTTTTTCTATAATGCTGTCATGTTTTTCCAGTTGTGTTTTTTTTCATGTACTTTGTAGTTTCAGCATGATTAACAGTAAGACATTAGAAGTGGAAACATATCTAAATAAACAGCACCTTGTCACCTTGGTCACCTTGTACTTCCAACAGCAACTTCCAGTTGCTCATTCAAGCTCATCCAATTTTGTTTAGTCTCAGGAAAAAGCAATGGGTTAATAAAATAAGCATCCCAAAGTTTTTTCCAAGCTTTTTTAACAGGCTGGGTGGACACAACACCACCAGACTCTGTTAGCAAATGCAAGGTAAATGCATACTTTGGGTCACTAGTGTTCGCTACTCCCAAAATCCCATTCCAGTTTTCCAGTTATTTTGTTTATGGAACTTGATTTCATGAGAAAAGTATGAGAAAAGTCACAAGCAAGTACAAACACTAAACCCACTGATAAATTGTGATATACACTGAAGTACCAGCAAAAGTGGTACAGGAGCCTATGCAAAATATGTAGCAATGCCACCTATTCACATCATTAGTTGTGTGCTCTGGTGTGTATAGAAAGCAATAGACATCTATGGAAGCTTCTAGAGCTGCTTCCTCTGTGAGAATGACAAGCTATGATGATTTTGTGATTTTTCATGCCATATAATAGTTGAAGCTCGTGAGATGGGTCATAGCATTTCGGAGGTAGAAGCAACATTTGGATTTTCATGTATGAGCATTTCAAGAGTGTACCGTGACTACAAGACTTCTGGAAAAGGCTCGAACTTACGACAGCAGTGTGGCTGTAAAAAGAACGTGACCAGCATCGGCTGGCAAGAATGGTTTCACATGATAGGCGTGCAACACTGCTGCAAGTAACATCATAATTCAATGCTGGGCCCTCAACAAACATCACCGTGAGGACTGTGCAACGTTCCCTCCAAGATCCCCTGGGGGACCTACCAAGTATTAACTGCTATACCAGTTTTTCTGGGCTTGGTGTACAGTACATTACATCATGCAAGTTATTATACATTTATACATGTGAGACCCGGATTGGAACTGGCGATCTCCGGATGATAGGACGAGCCCTTTGTTTTGTTTTTTTCTGGTTGTTTTGACCAGTTAACATACATATGTGGGGTCCATGGTCTGAGACTGTTAGTGAAAATGCTTTTAGATTACATTCTTTTCTAATAACAGTTTATTCGAACATCAACATAAGGGAAAAGTGGAATCTTTGAAAGATTTACATGAATTTCAGAGTTTCTTGAGTATTTTTCAGAGTATTTGTTTGACAGTTTGACATTTGTTATGTCCCCTATTTGCTTTATTGACAGTATGTACACAATCTGGCATGGACTCTACGTTTGTGCAAAAAAAGTAGGATCCGTTTTAGATCAAATCCATCAGAATGTCATCTGAAATTATGCTTCAATAGACATTAGATATGAGGAAAATCTGACAAATCATGTACAAAATCGTTAACGTGGTGAATATTACACATTTGCTTACATGTTTGTTTGTTTACAAAGTGAGTGACAAAAAAACAGATTTGATGTAGTCTAGTGCCTGGCAGAATATCTGTGCACTATTTATGAACTACATTTTGTCCTGTGTTTATCCTAATTTTAAGTACAGTAAAATGTTTTGACCATTTTACACTATTATGGCACATTGTAGATCAGTTGCATAGCACAAAAGCAAGCAACTTGTGTGCATACAGTTGGTTTTGGACAGTGCATTAAACCAGACTTCATTTCTCCTGCACCAATACATCCTCGGTTCCAGAAAAAGAATGAGCGAATGAAGACAAATTGTCTTTGTATTTATCAGGGTATACATCAAGCCAGAGTAAACATGCTCTCCCCTCCTGAGGTCTGGCAGTCAGGTGTAAGCCCAGTCAGAGGAGCCACCTGCCCCATCTGACACAATTATGTGCACACACACACACACACACACACACACACACACACACACACTTACACGTTTTAGCCTGGCTGAGCTTCACCAAAGAGGCCCTGGAGAGCACTCATTAATGAACACGTCCCCTCCCTTTTTCTAGACAGACCTGCAGCAGAGCCCTGTTGTGTTTCTGTTTCCTTCTGTTTGTGTGTGTGTGTGTGTGTGTGTGTGTATGTGTGTGTGTGTGTGTGTGGAGGTGGGCTCTCAGCCTGCCTCTCTGTGTGACTCATAGCTCTGGAGGTGGAGACATGTTCCACACACACATGAGCCCACACGGACAGACGTGCACTTGCACAAGCATCCTTACCACTGAAGAGCTTTAAGACAGAGTTAAGGGCAGGCAAAGAAAATGTAATAAAGTGAGTGAGATAAAAATAAAGAACATGATAAGGCAAGTGAGAAACACAAACTGTTTGAAGGGGGTGGTTCAGGGCGATTTGTTTGTTTAAAATTTCCACTTGCCCAGAAAGGTCATGTAGATGGATGTGTAGGATATCATAAACTCCAACTCACAACCATACAAACAGAGCCTGAGGACTTTCCACAAGAACACAAGCTTTACTGCTAGCACAGAAGATACACACTAGTTTCTAAGTTGGACTCAGGGGCAACACATCATGTGCTTCTTCCTTTATTTATTGTTAACAGTAAGCAATATGGCAATTTTTTCATACAAGGATACACACACGCACGGATTTACAAAAATAACATGCATATACAGGGGTTAGACAATGAAACTGAAACACCTGTCATTTTAGACCACAATAATTTATTAGTATGGTGTAGGG
>JAOUQY010000046.1:13923441-13937637 GCA_028566355.1 Doras micropoeus | reverse complement strand
TGTCTTTGTAGTGTATTCAATTGAATATGGGTTGAAAAGGATTTGCAAATCATCGTATTCTGTTTTTATTTATGTTTCACACAACGTCCCAACTTCATTGGAATTGAGGTTGTATTTAACGCAAGCTCAGATGCTACAGGACACTTTTTGGGTTTTTTTGGCAAGGAGTTGACTACAACTTTTGCATCAGTGGAGGTGATGCTGTGTATAAATGCACTGTATTATCCACCAAGATGCACTGTGTGCCAAGGCAGTCCAGCTCAGTGATGTGATGAATGTTGTGGTGAAAACTATCAGCCTAATTCGACCATGAACACTCCATCACAGAGAGTTCCAGTCCTTCTTATCTGAAGTCAGTGCTGAATACAGAGATGTAATCTACCACTTTGATGTGAGATGGCTCAGTTGCAGCTCTGTGCTGTAGCACTTTCCTTGACATGTGAAATTGACCACTTTTTGAAAAAGAAAGGCTGTCCTCTTTATGAACCTTGTGACCCTGTATGGATGGTAGACCTGGCTCTTTTTGTCAATCTGACAAGCCGGCTAAACACACTGAACAAGAGACTGCAAGGCAAACACCAGATTGTGGCTCAACTGTACACACAACTGAAAGCAATCTGTTTGATACAACTATGCAACTTCAGTGTGGCACGCTTCCCCTCAGTTCGCATTTGGAAAAGGCTGCTTTCCGTAATGCCAGACCGTCTATTAAAACAGGTGCAATATGTGTAAGTGAAAACAGAACTGCTGTTCTCATCATCAGGGATTTAATAATGTGACACTTAGTATTTGATGTGTTGACCAAACCAATTACTTAATAAATGTAATCAATTAAGTTTAATAAAACAATATCACACAAGCCATAGCCTATTTGATGTGCTCACATGGACACTCACTTTATTTACATAGGCTACATGTAATGGTTATCCTGTAGTCCTTTCTTTTTAGCATTGTTTTTCTACATTGTTTACAATTACATTATGTGTAGCTTCATAGGTTAGAATTTATGGCTGCTTCAAACAGCCATTTGTTCATCTGTTTTCTTTCCTTCTCTGCCTTCAAGTAAGATGTGTATTTGTGTTTACATTTGCATTTAATAATGACATACAATGTACATTCATTAAGATTACTTGGATACTTTCAAATGTTATTAGCCCAACTGAGTGATAAGGATTTGCAATGCATTTGCCTGTGGAAAGCTGAGCTCTTGCCCTAATTTAGCTGCTTAGACATACAGTACATGCAGCTTAGGTTTGCCACAGTTAGCAACTATCCTGACAAACCTGTCAAAAAATAAATACATGCCTGACAAACCCATTCCCTCTGTAATTTACTCCAACCATCATATTATATTTTTAAATACCATTTATTATATTTATAAATATATTTTTTCTTATTTATGTCTTGGTAGAATTCCAAATATCATATATATTTCTGAGTGCTCGGACTCTGACTGCTGATGTCAGCCTTTCTCCTATGTGCCTCCATGAATGCTGACAGAACAGATGCTTGTTGCAAACAAAATAGCAATAGGATTTCAACCATCCTGTCTGAGGTTTTGGAAAGGCAGCGTTAGATCTAAAACTTGCTGCTAAATGCATTTTGCTTTGAACCAAATATCATTTTGTTAAACATTTTTTATGAAGTGACCTAAAGAACATTCAATACTCAAGTCAAATTCAGTTTCAGTCAGTTTAGTCATTGAGGGGTCTAAACAAAGGTTGGGTGGATGTTCTGGGATTTAAAGGGAGAAAAAGGTAAAAGTGCTCAAAGGCTACTTCTGTATGAATATATTTAATTTTACTCAGCAAGGTCCATGGTGACTAACCTTCTTTACGGTTGCTTTAAAAGGGTGCAAATTAGAAAGAGATTTTCTTAATGAGTAAGATTATTGTGTTCGAAAAAAATAGAAGAACCAAAATATATTTTAATCAGAATTTTTATACTGTATGAACCTAAAAGAAAGTATATACAGAGAACACAAAGAGAAGGAAATCCTCACAGATTGCACCATATCCTGTGTAGTGGGAAGGAGGTGTAGGTGTAGTGTGTAGGAAACGTGATTATTTGACATCATATGTACACACAGTGCTAACACATCTAACAGATCCTGCTCACCCACTGATCCTACTAAGGTAAGACATACCAAACATTTATGCACAATAGACTGCTAGTACATGTTATTTTTGTCTTATTAATTGAATTCAATTGGTTTCCCTGCTGTCAAATGTCAGCTGTGTTTGGAGACAGCTAATGAGATGCAAGTAGCTTAATATCACAGAGACACTAGGTAATTACTACAAATTAAAGTGCCAGCAATGTGTCAAGATTTAAATGGTATGTATTGGTCTATATTATATGTCAGAAGAAAAACAGATTAAATAAAATCAATAAATCTTGCAAAATTATAGATTTTGTTTAACATATATAAAATCCTCCGTAATATAATTCTTATTATAAGTTGGTAAGTCACAATTCTGAGCACTGTAATATGCTATTTTTTTATAGACTGACATGATGGCACATTGTCACTTCCTTGGATTTGTCCTACTGGTGGCTATAGGGATTTTTTCCTCTTTGAGGACATTAAACTCTGTGGAGGAACTGACCAAGACAGGCTTTGGCACACCACCTCCCAGACACGGACTCGCGCTGCTTGTGTGGTACGTTCAAAACTGTACTGACAACAACATGGTGTCTCTCTGTGACCCCATGAAAGGTGATTATGGTTTCCATGAGTTCAAGAACAAACCGCCTTGTCTCCTACCCAGGCTGAAGGATAAGACATATGGTTACTTCACATTAGGAAACCTTAATTACAAACATGCCAAAGATCTACCCTATGAAGTCAGGAAATATTATGATCCACATGACCAAAGGAGCAACATGGACAGAGTCATTGTGAAGTATAATAAGAACAAGAACAAAATAGAGGAGGTGTTCATATCAGAGCACTATAAAAAGCTAAAGACTTATATCGTTGGTTCACCTCTTATCACTGCCTTAAGACAACAGTAGTTATCACATAAAGAAATGTGCTCATCTGTACTATATAATGGCTTACCACAAATGATCATTTTGCCAAACTGTCCTGGAAAAGTTTTCCATTCTAAATCAATGTACAATAAAAGTCTTGTAAGTCTTAGAAGTATTCTTTTCATTATCCTCCATAATTTGTCATCAATTATGTTTCAGGCTGTAAGCTGTTGGTTTCAGTCTACAATCGCTATTACTCGGGCAACTCTCAGTTCTCAATTATCACATCTGTTTCTCTATATTTAGTCACGTCTCACTTTCACTTCTTAGATCTTGCATCACAGAGTACAATGGATATTTTATATGAAAAACTTTGCATTCTATATTTCTTGAAATTATATATATATTCTACTTCATTTTTGTCCTTTATCAAGCAATAAGGTTAGTTGTGTCACACTAAGAAGTGATGATGGTCATCTTTCATTTTTTTAACACATAAGCCTATTGGGAAAAACAGAAGTAAATATACACCATCATAAAATATCAAAGAAAGCAAAACCTTGTAAATAGGTACATGGGAAAGGCGAAGTGGTGCAGTGGGTAGTGTTGCCAATCACAGCTTCAGGTCCCTGGTTCAATCCTGAGTTTGGGTTACTCTCTGCTGTCTGTGTGGAGTTTTGTACATTCTCTCCTTCTACTCTGATTTCCTCCTGGTTCCTAAAAAACATGCAAGGAGATAAACTGGCTATGATAAACATGTCCCCTGTTGTGTGTGTGTGTGTGTGTGTGTGTGTGTGTTGCCTTGATATCCCATCCAGAGTGTGTACCTGCCTTGTGCACATTTTTCTCGCGATAAGCTCCAGATAAGATCCAGAAGCAGTTCCTGAAGCAGATGATGGTATAGTTTGTGCATAGTACATGTTAACCTAACAAGAATTTGTAGCATAAAGATTTACTGTGTTATTATGACTGCTACATTTTTTTTTTTATCTTCTTCCTCTGCTTTCACATTTTTTTCACCAATTTTTGGTCGATGATATCATATACTTGTATCATATACTGTAGCCCTGCATGTCTGATACGGAATATAAGGTTTGTGTCTCTAGGTTTGTGTTTCCCTTCGTGGTAGCGTCTTTTATTACAGAGGATTTTATATATGTTAAACAAAATCTATAATTTTGCAAGCTTCTAAAATAATCATGTTCTGCAAAAGTGGCTTGCATATATATATAAGAAGAAGTACAGTACTGTACATGATTAATGATGACTACCCAGAGAAAAATATCCTTTGTTTAAACCATTTGCTAAAGGTTACTGTTAAGGTTTTACCCCTTAAAGCGGAAGCGGCATTAAAGGATAAAGGGATAAAGGATATGTATAAAAAAATATTTTTTACATTAAATTAAAAAGTGTTCCATTGTAGCTTTATCTGTGCAATTATATGTATTATAGCCCAATCAAGAGAGATGTTACACAGTAATTATAGAAATTCCTGCTTGTTCATAATTAAGCATGTAATGATAGAATCTCTGTGTAATAAAAATTGCCGGCACACAGCAAAAAAATTGTGATATGAGAATAAGAGGTCATCTGCACAAGACATTTCTCCAGCATCAACAAATACACTGAATTCCTGTAGTCATGTAAATCAAAATAGTTAAAGGCTTACAGAAAAGCTTGCTGTAGTCTGGTACATTTTTTGAAAATGTTACTTCACCAAAGGATAAAATGCAGAATAAACGATAGGTACAAGTAATAGTGGCACAAAAAAATTAAGAACAATAAAACACACCCTTTGGGGCTCCCAGGTAGTGCAAGAGAAAAACATTCACGCAGCTGTTGAGAGATTGCGAGTTCACATCACAACAGTGCCACAGCCATCTGCGGCAGGGAACCAGGGGAGCAAAATTGGCCATGCTGTCTGGGCAGGAGGGATGGTTATACTCTCTCTCTTGTCAATCACAACAATTGTGTGTGTGTGTCAGCTCATGTGTGTGGAAGAGGGCTGAAAACATGTGTTAGCCTTCACCTTCTCTGGTTGGTAACTGCTGTATGATGGGGAGAGCTGGCTTGAGGGTGAAAATTGACAGGTGGCTAAATTGAGGAGAAAGTTGGGGAACGTTAAAAATAAAACAAAGCACTTTATATAAAAAAATGAATGGCAACACAATTTTTAAAGGATATATTAATCACATATTGTAATGTGAATGGGGTTTTATTTGGGCAGAATTTTACTAATACCAGTATATACAGAAATTGGATACTCACTATTCAGCTGACTAATACCCTTGTGTGGCAATGAGGTGCATGTAGATTGTCACACCAACATGTTTTATTTTATCTCAAGGAAAAATATTAGTATTTATTTACATCACAATGCGGTTGTTGAATCACAGATGTTGTGATCTCTTCAGTTCAAAGATTTGGTGTTTTATTAGTGTTGTGTATAACGGTATAAAGCAGTCACTTTCTTTTCTTCGTTCACCTTTTTTCTCCTTGCATGGAGCTACACAGGCGAGTCAAGAGAGCTTTGACAGAGTTGTAAAGCAGCATATGAACAGATGTCTCTGGATGATTAATGTGCTTCTCTTCCTCACGTCCAAAGAGAAGTGTGCCAGCATCCCTCCACCTCCTCCTCCTCCTCCTTTTCTCTGTTTTACTGTGCTACTGTGTAGACCTGGAGTGTCCCTCCTCCTGTGCCCCCTAGACTGTTCATGCTGTACCTAGCATGCGCCTAGATTATGTTTGCTGTCTGCAGAATGGTGTGCTACTGCCCCCTAGTGGTAAACACTATTAGCTCTAATAATAAAGCGTGCATTAAAAAGGCAATATATAGCCTTATATTCTGTCTGGCATCATTTGACCTTAGTATGATTCTAAAGATGTGGTGACATTACACAAATTTTCTTTGCAACAGAAATTAAAAGCTTGCTTGATTTCTTCATATATTGATCATCTCTGTGATCTCAGCTTGGGTTTATAATTTGTTAAAAATAAAGCACAATGAAGGACAAGTTATCTATACTGCCTTAAAAAGAACTGAGGATTGCATTTGTTCTGTTCGCATAAAGGTTTGAACAGTGTGTTATATTAAATAGCATCTCTGTATCAATAAGAACTATGTCACTTATAGGTCAGAGGACTGGAATATAATTGCCAATGCCATTTTTACTGTATGGCTGTGCAGATGTCCGTGAGGTCTGTGTCAGGACATTCAACTCAACTCTCAACTCAGCTTTAAAGCAGTGTTACTTTCAGCTTGTCTGCTAACTTAGCAATGCAGAAACTGCTAGATTTACTGTATATGAAACAGCATTGATGAAGGGTGGTATAGAGAGAGACTAGATTAGTTTAATAGATTTTGCCGCCTTACTAACTGTGGTGTGTAGAGAAAGGCCCATTAAGATCTGTGCTGTATGATAATAAATATCTGTCTGCAATAAAGGGCTTGTATTAAATATTTATATTATTTTTAATATTTTATGTAGCTAATTTGTATTCAAATTGGATTAATACTTTAAGTTCTAAGTGAAGCGTACTGGACATTAATTCAGGCCAGGGCCTTATGTTCATTACATCATTCTGACCCTGCTCACACACTTGAATTTTAATAATAGTTCTCTAATATCACTAAGTAATTACATTAAATTGTACATTAGCAGATCAGGACTCAGACATGATTCATATACTCATATAATGGTAATCATTCTACCCCAAATTTTGTTTTCTGTGTGATGAATACTTCTCTTCTTATCTTGCCTGAAACATATTAGGTTTCTGACTCCATAACACTATTAATAGACTCAATGGGCTCAAATAAAAAACAGAAAACTTGAACATTATCATCTAAAATCCAGACTGGGAAATATACTGAATAACTACAGAAGGTTTTGGCCTCAGTTCATTGTTTCCTTTCACTGAGAGCTTAAATTCCTTTCCTTTCATTGAGTAGCCTCCATTTTAATGTTTTACTTTTAACACTGACATTGTGTTCATTACTGGTGAGTGGATGTCAGAGCTCTTACTTTAACACTAATTTAATAAAGATAAACATTTACTGTTAAAAAATACATATGAGCATGTCTGATTCTTAGATTGCTTTGCAAATAGAAACATAAATTCCTTTGCATGTTTGGGGATCCTACTAATGGCAGGTGTGCCCACAGGTGAATTAGATTAGATCCACAGAATGCGAAATCACCATGTTTCATTGGGCTGACAGATCACTAACCCCAGTGCTTGTCGGGGCTATTGGTTTTTTATTCATAGCTTCCCAGCGGATGACTGTAGCCACCAGAAAAGGAAAAACTCAGACTATTTGAGTCAGACCCAAATAATGTGCTATATTAGAAGATGATAATAATTATATACTCATTCATTTCCTTGCATTACTGCTAAATATTAATTAGCAAACTAGCTCACCATATGTGATTTTATTACATGAGCTAACACTTGCTAGCCTAGTCCAATGGTGTCCAATCGTATCCACAAAGGGCCAGTGTGGGTGCAGGTTTTCCTTCCAGTCATGCAGGAGCCACACCTCATTCCACCTGTTTTTAATCACTCTATCTAATCAATGGATCTTGACTTTCAGTAAGGTGTGGCTTCTGCTTGGTTGGAAAGAAAACCTGCACCCACACCGGCCCTTTGTGGATAAGATTGGACACCACTGGCCTAGTCAGTTTCCAAGCGACCAAACCGTGACACTGGGCAACAACACTGGAGTGTTTATTTGTGTAGCAGGCTAGCTAATGAATTTATTATATACTCAATCCAACCACATTAATAAACTACACCCTTTATCTCCTTTATTTCCCATCGAACACTCAAATGTGAAAATGACCTTTGTAATAGATTTTTTAATACTTTAAATACTCTACAAAGATACTATATGTTTTATACAAATACAATTTTGTGCTGGACAACAAAAACATTTTCCCACTAGTGTAAAATAAGACCCTATGGCAGAGACACTTACTTACGAGTCACATACTACAGGTGTGAGTGATTTATCTCCGTAAATCGAGAGATAGGCATATAAGAGTGCCATACAGATGGGTTTTCTTCTCATAAATAGCCCCGTCTGGTCCTCAGTGTGACAGTGGCAGGCCTGTGGCAACAAGCCCAGGGAGCAGATGATGGATGGGGGCTGCCAGGCTTTAGTGTCTTCCACCAAAATGTTTCAGCACACAGACATAACTGATCAGAAGAATGTGAGTAAAAGTGAAGACTTCCAGAATCATGGCCAGACTCAGTGTTTGATAGGTCTCATTTCTTCTTACATCACTTCATTTTTCATCTTTACTTCTTAAGATAGAAGTCTTGGTTGTTCATTCTTCTAAATTAATATTAACAAAAGTGCTGATATGATATGATTTTATCATCATTAGTTTGTAGCTATAGTCAAGGGTCATGCTTTTCACAGATAAAAAGATATCAAGGATGACATTTTGTTTCTTTTCATTTCTAGAGTTTACCATAATATGATGACCACTGGCACTGGTCTAGTCCACAGCAGTCTAACATTCTCCAGGTCCAAACCTCCAGGTCAGGGTAAAGGCTGTGTCATTTGTTTGTCATACATTATTTAGTTATGGATACACATTTTGCTGAAAATACAATGTAATAATATTATGGCTATAACTTTGATCTGCGAGGCTGTAATGACTATACATAAATCCAGCTAATGCTGAGGTAGAACGGTAGAAATTCAGTAAATAAACTGAAGTTAAAGGACTTTACTCTGGGGTAGCCATCCATTTCATATCAGCAGCATACAGCAAAGTTATCAAACTACAAAGCTCAATGTGCAGTGTCTGGTGAATTAAAATAGATCCTTGTGAAATGCAATCACCCCATGTGGGCTTTAAATCTGAATTATGCATTTAGAACAGGAAGCTCTTTGACAGTGCAGTGTAAGCACATATAGCTTTAATGGAAGTAACCCTCTGCACCTCATAACATCACCCCCACACATCAGGGGAAAAAAATATGAACAAGCATGAGCAAGAATATGATTCCAGAGGGACACACAGTCACCAAACTGTGTGGAAGCTGTGGTCTGTTACTCTATCACTGGCTACATCCAGCATCCCAACATCAAGGCAATAGGAGAGCACAATGCCTTTATTAAGTATAAGAGCTTTATTGGGTGGAAATGAAGGGTTAATGTAGGGAAGAGCCATATCTGTATTCCCACATTTAGTCACCCACCCAGTTATTTTGTTTAGAGTTGCATGAACCAAATAATTTATTCATCATTATTTATTATATGTAACATTATTTTTGGAATGACCAGAGACAAAAACTGAGCATGACTGGCTGTAAAAGCAGCTCAGGATATTTCCCCTCCCTGTCAGCACAACCAATTTCCCGCTCACTTACTCTGTCCATGTATAAACTCACAGCTTTCAGTACCACCTTGCCAAGTCATACCAGTTCTGAGCTTGTTTGCTTGATTGATACCATTGTATAATTATAGAATGTTTGCATGCTCTTTCTTTTGGATTTCTCTATGGATTATCTTTTGGTTCAGTTGTTTGATGTTTTATAACTTTGGGTTGTGTTTAGGTACTGTCAGTAAAGCATTCTTGTATGTGAAAGATAAATCTATTGTATTACAGTATCAGATTTCCCCCAGTTTGGGATATGACAAGCAAGCTAATATGTAAAAAGACTTAGAGCCAGATGTTCTTCCTAGTGACAAGCATCATGCCAAATGGCTGTGAACATTTTCAGGTAATGTACTGCCACTAGCAGGAACCATGAGCTATAGCAGATATTGTGGGTGGGGAATACTCTTAAACTCATAAACTAATAACTAAGAATTGAAAGTTGTCCCTTTTAACAAGTGCCCACATGGTAGAAAAAAGCATCCTATTACTGTCATGAGATTCATGGACACGATGAGTGTATGTAAAAATTTCAGACAGCAACTGGATAAAATATATTTGCATAAATGATCAGCTGGATATGATAATATCATTAGCACAAAATTGTGCTTATATAGATTCTTTTAACTTTAGAATGATGAGGACAAGTAGAGTTGATGGAGTAAACTGCAGACTGTGTTGTGAGGACAGGCAGTCATGTTGAAAATTGCTGCCATAGAGCCAGCTAATCAGCCATACTGTTTAATGACTGTACTGACTCTCACATGTCTCAAACAATCTGGCTATTTGCACTGATCAACCCAATCTAATGAGAAAGACAGCTGTAGTAGTTTTACAAAATGTAATGAACCTGAAACTATTCCAGGAAGTAAACCACATGCAAAGACAGCCATAGGAGCTGTTAGAGATGTATCTGCAAGACTAATTGTCATTGAATGAGCAAGATTAAATGCTCAATATAGTTTAGCAGTCATTGCTGTTTAATTGCCCAATTATGATGGTTCCTTCATGACGACAAATAGCAAAACCGCTGCACTTATGCGGCTTAGAGGATTCCATCTCAAGAAAAAAAAATATTCAGGGGATCAAAAAATTTTGCAGCAGTGTTCAGTATATTTTTTTGGTGAGAATAAGAACAGTCTTTTACCACTTTCTCCTGTCAAGGGTGGTGCAAAACATGTAGCCAAAATTGAACCAAAATCATAAATAAAGCATATTGCATGACTGCAAGTAAATTTTGTAGCCTAGTATCCCACATACTATAAAAACTTAGTTGTTGAGACCAGTAGCAGGCTTCATCCAATACATTTGTTAAAGGTAGATGTAATTGTAATGCAATGACCTTTATTATATTACAACTCCTCTGGTGGTTAGCTTGATAGTAAGCTTAAACATGGAGTCAGAGATATTTACATCAGAACAGTGCTGTAATATTCGCTGAAGCGTTTTTATATTCCTGCTGTCAAGTCTGCTCAAATGAAATGGTCTGGAATTGTGGCTGCTCCAATCCTCAGAAACCATGAACAGCCAATAATTACATCTGGTTTGTCTGTCAATCACATACCTGTCTATACAGAGTGAGTAATAAAAGCACAACCTTATTATTTTGATTTTGAATTTCAGAATAGCTAGCTTTAAATAACTTCCAGTACAAATACTACAATCATTATAAATATCTTTATATGACAGGAAGTAGAAAAATATACAATCCTTAAATGAAATTGTAACTTGTTTGGCACAGTAGAACAACAGAAGGTTGATGCCCCTAAGTGTGTGATGCTCTGGTGTGCCTCAGGGTGTGTTGCTGCCTCAGGCAGCACTGTTGCCTCCCAGATCCAGGCAGTGACATGGGAAGTTGGGGTGCTGAAGGTGCTGCATCACTTCTGCTTTCCCTGTACTTTTAAAAACAATTTAATATTAAATTAAAATATTTAGTGTAAAACTATGAGCAGAGAGGGTGCAGATTTAATTTTAGGTGTTATTTATTTATTTCAAAAATGTATATTGACCAATAAGATTTGCTCTTGTCATTGTAGATCATGATTGATGCACCTACAGAGAAGTGTAAGTCCTGATACATGTGCAACATATACCATATGGATGTAGCATTGTTCAAAATTGTCAATATTTCAATAAGACCCTAAAGCAAAACTTTAGGACAAGTGATGGTTCAGCTTCAGCCACACTGTCTAACAGTGGCCTAACAGTCCCTATCAGTGGCCCCAACTCAAAGAAGGTGCTTAGTAGTCTTATCCAGCCTGTCCAGTAGCCAGCTAATGCTAGCCTTTCAGCTGAACCCATGGATGAATTCATAGAACCGGCAGCAGAAGATGGAGCGGCTAACAGCACACTTATGGGGCCTTCCCAGCCAAAGGATTTTAACTTTCCATCCAGGCATTTTGGGATAGAAGCCTTTTCAAGATCGTTCAACTCAGGTTGTTTTTAATGTTGGAAATGGCTTTAATATGCAAAAGAGATAGATAAAGCTGTTTGCTTCATATCCTGCTCTGCTGTGTCAGCGATTGCTGTTATCGGTCACTTGCATCGAACTGGGATGTTGTAGACTGACACTCCATCTACTTTCTCCCCGTCTCTCTTTCTCCTTATCTCACACTTCTCCCATGGATCATTTCTGTGGCTGCTCTGATGTTTACACTGTTTACCAAGTAGTTTAAAGCAACATTATATGAGAATTGGTCTTTCTTGTTGCTGGGCAACCTACATTTACGGAGCATAATTCACTTTTACACCACTGTCATAAGCATAAATTGCAATTTGAGCTCCCCTCATGGACAGCTGTCCATGTGCATTTTGACAAGCTGAAAGACATGGAACTGGCAAATCAACATCAAAGTAGAGTAATATTACAGGATGTCCAGGTGTGTTATATAGCAAGTTTATTAACATTGCCTCGAGATACCTTGCAGGTACCTCTGTCAGAATGGACTGACTTGGCTTATGATCAAAAACTAGTGAGTTGACAACTTTACTAAGACAACCAAACATCAAGTGAGTGCAACAACACAAGACATAGCAGGCCATCTAATACATTATTACTTACTAGTCCAGCAGTAAGAAGTCCAGTTTGCATCTGTCCCACATCCTTTTATCTCTGTGATCTCTCATAAATGAGTAAAAGTGACTCAGAGAATTATGCTGCCCTCACATGCTAGTAGGAAGATCTTATTCCCACTTGTGAAGTCAGAATTATGAGTACATCATGTTCAAGTGCTTTTTTGGTGGAGCAAATTGAAAAACGGTGCATGCAATATTCCTTCTCATCTGCTTCTTGAGGAAAGACTAGTGTGAAAAATTATGAAAATATCAGAATCTCTGAATTCCTATTCAAAATTACAGCTTGAGGGGGCAATTTATGTGCAATATTTTAAAGTATGTAACTTGTATTTACCATAATTCTGATAGCACATGAAGACACCATTATTCTTGTCTGGTCACTTGTTCGGTTACTCTCTCTTTTTCTCTTCCTTGCTTCTTCTGTCAATGTCCTGTATGGTCTCTTCACCTCAGCTATGATGTCAGTAGTGAAAATCTTATAAAGCTAGCTTCTTAAAGAAGCTGAATATTAATAGTTTTTGGTGGTGTGTGACATAGTGCCTTATAGTATTATTTTGTACCAGTCAGTGCCCTATAAAGAGTTGTACACTTCTCGGTGGGAGATCACGTCCAGCTCAAACAAGCTACATAGTGCTAGAACAGGTGCTCTGGGCATGTAGTGGTAATGGCAGAGGTGCCATTCTCTCAATTACAGGTCAGCGAACCATTAAAATGATCTTGAAGCTATTGTCTTAAGGTAAAATTGCTACATAATGTTGCTTGTTGTTGACTCTTTTTCAATATCTGCTCTTTGAAACATTTAACATTGCCTATTAATTCAGCCTATTAATTTCAATAGCTAAGTTAGAGATGTTTTTATATGCACATTGTGTAAGCCTATATCACTGGTATGCCAAGCCATGATTCATAATTTTCATGTATTTTGGTGTGTATTGTGCATTCATATAATTTTTTTTGGCATTTTGCCATGTGTGCGGTTCTTTGGCTAAAATCATTAAATATAAATTATCCTGTCTGTATAGTTCAACAGGGTACAAGTACAACATATAGTATGACTTTGTAGTATATGCAGTATGTATACCACTGACCTTGAGCACCCCCAACTCAAAATGCCAGCTCTGGTTTGATCCTGAGCTCAAGAAGCTGTCTGTGCGGAGATTGCACAAGTTCCACCAGTGTCTGTGTGGGTTTTAACTGGGTTCTTGGGCCTGCACCAGCCACTCCTCACCTCAGATAGTTAAGCGAATGGGCTACACTGGTTTGCCCCTAGGTGTGAATGAATATCTGAATGCGTGTGTGCATGGTGCCCTGTGATGGGCTAGCATCCAATCCAGCAAGCATTCCTGCTTGAGGTATACTGAAGTTTATTTCCAGCACCAGCTCCAAGAAATATTATTGCAAGACATGGCTAATTGTTAAAGATACATTATACAGGGTTCCTACCCACTTGCACTGACAAAATTTCAAAAGTTTGACATGACTTTTCAAGGACTTTTAATAAATTTTTCAGGACATTTCACAATGTACAGGTTCAAAAAAATGTTTAAGTTACTCCACAGATTGGCCCTAATTATTGAAACAAAATTAACAATGAATGTTAATTTTGAATCTTACATACAACAAAATAAACTTTAAATTGATTTGAAATCAGACACAGTCTCTGTGTTTAAGTCTAGGCTGAAAACTTATTTGTTTAGTCAAGCCTTTTGTCATTAGCTTTTCTCTTAGGTAAAGGCGCAGATCTGGAGGGTTC
>JAOUQY010000046.1:13851930-13869529 GCA_028566355.1 Doras micropoeus | reverse complement strand
GAGCCGGTGCCTAGCCGGCCACATAGGGCGCAAGGCAGGAACAACCCTAGACAGGGCGCCAATCCATCGTAGGGCAGCCAATTAAACATTCATGTATTAAACATTGCAGTATTTAGGGCAGACATGAATAGATGGCTTGTTCTCTCTCAATTTTATGACTGTATATTTTACAGATACATGTTTACAATGAGTTAATAGTTGATCATAATGCAATATTATTATTATTCTGCCTGTAGAAGGATATAGAAAAGTTTTTGTAAAGGCAGCAGCTCCTCCAAAGTCCAGTCATGTGAGGAATTTACAGTTTAAATAAAACAAATACATTTAAATAATGTTTAACTGGCATTTGACAAAAAAAATACTAAAGGAGAGGGAGGAAAAAAGAAGGAGGAGGCTGTGATCTTGAATGGACTGAAGAAGCAGGTTTGATGGAGGTTAGTGATCAAGAAGAAAGAAAGCAAGTCGGCATTGTTTAAGCCAGATAGTCAGTTTGATTATATAGATTTATTATTCATTCTAGGCATAAACTACAAGTTTTCTCATAATGAAAGTTATTTGATGTATTTACTGGATTTAAGAAAAGTCTGTATTCTCAGTATTTGAGTCATGTATTTAGGACCTGCTAGTGCAAGTAACATTGCTTGTGTATTAGCTGATCTGTACATGTTAGTGGATGTATAGTAAAGTCATAAGATCTGTACCCAATACACACTTGTGTATGGCATGTCTCTTCAAAAAAAATGTGCTCTATGAGGCAATTTCTCCAAATAGTTGTATGCTTTAAATTTTATGCCACTTTCATAATGTGGATGTTTTTTGGGTCATTTTTTTAAATTCTCCTAGGGGGCTGACCTCTATCTCCCCCAGTCAAAGCTTAGCCCCCCCTGTTCATACATCTCTAATGACATCCATGCTTGTTGCCCACCCATCACTAGCCCACATCAGAGGACAACAAGGGGCTTATGTGGTGCCAGTGGATCCTTTCTCATACAGGGCCCACTTGAAGCCAACGCTGGCCCCATTATTGGCCCACATAGGCTAACACATGAGGCCCATATGGAGCTGATGGACAAATCTTTGTGGACCCCAAATGAAAGCCCATTTCAAACCCATGTGGGACCCACATAGGCATGCTGACTGGGAACTTAGCTGTTTCACATAATCCATTTCTAATAATAAATGGATATAGGATTATTTAACAAAGACAAACATAAGCTTGTTGATATGTTGAAGTTTTCTGTAAGGAGACATGTATTTAGCATTAAAGGAAGGAGTCTCCATTTTCAGTGTTTTGTAACAGTCAGTCCTGTTTTCAGGATTTCAGTTTTCTGCTTTGTAGTATCTCTGTAACTTGATGAAAATTACATTTGTTTTGTGTTATGAACTTCAATGGACAGAACAATCAGAGCCTGGTGAGGGAACAACTATTTATAGCTTCTCCACTTCGTGTCAGACCAACATTTCAGTATTAATTATCTTCCTATAACAGCACACCACACTGCTTTATTCCTTCTACTTACCACATTGCTTTTTGATTAAATGAAATACAAATGCGATTGGTTAATGAATCCTAATATTTTGCTGTAGATGACAAAAACTGTCATCCTTTGATATTATATTATTCATATATCATATTATTTGATATCATCCTTTGAGTTATAAGATTAGAAATAAAATACCAAGTCAGATAATCAAATCACACAGCAATGAAAGGTCTATTACTCCTCTGATATACTTGATGAATCCCCTGACTATCAGAACTATAGAGCAAATAAGGAGCCAAGCCAGTAATACTACTGAGTTGTGCTGCTGTTCATGTTTCAAATAGGAATAAATATTAATGATAAATGCAATCTTGTCCTGTGGATAGTTAGGTGGTGCCACCCTTAGTGTGCTATCTCACCATCCCTCCTCCCAACCTACTACTGAAAAATCACGGTCAAAGCTCTAAAGCTTGGTTTGTGACGCAGTATCCTACAGGTTACATGTGAAATAGACTCATGACTCATTCAGATCTGTATTCATTACTAAAGATCTCAAAGTAAGCTAAACAGATCACCCTAATTGGGAATTCACAATACATACCAGCAACCCAATTTATTAAGTCAGTAGGGACAATGAACAAAAGCTGCCAAGTTGAATATTCAGCAGATCCCTTGAGCCTTATTAAAAATAAGAATTTAGATGCAAATATGTAGTACACCAGTAACAGCAAATGAAATTTTCAGTGAAACAGGTATATTTTCTGTGTAATATAATCATGGCCTATTCCAACCAACCCCTTCATACAACAGCTATCAGCCAGGGAGGTTAAAAGCTATATGTGCTTCCTCCAAGACAAGTGAAGCCTGACAATTTTTTGAAGTTCATAAGATGGTGTAACACTCAGAACAAAATTCTATGCCTTCTACAAACCCCATTTCCAGAAAAGTTGAACAGATGGACCCATGTGCAGGGTTAGGCTGGGCTGTTAATGGGAAAACAAAGGCAATGGGTTAAATAAATATATATTTATAAATTGGGGAAATAAATATATAAACATAACCCAAGCAGAATAATGGGGCAAGAAAATATCTTTATTTATTGAATATCCTTCATTTATTTATTCTTTTAATTAGTTTGTGAAAACGCATGTTGGCTGGGATTCAAACCCGGGCCATCTGTGTGAAGAGAGTGTTAGTTACCGCTGAGCTATGTGGAGAGTCAGAAATAAAGAAAAGTAATAAGCTCAAAAGTAAGCACCGAACTTGTGGTCTCAAACAAAGGAGATTGTCAATGAACGTTAGGGGAAAAGGATGAATGAAAATAGCGTAACCAAAAAGCAAAGAGCGCCTCGTAATGGAAACCGTGAAGGCGTGGAGAGCGCTAGCAGCTTGTAGACAAACTGAAACTGGTGCCGTAACTTTTGAAATAAAGGACACTGCTGGAGCAGCAAAGAGAGCATAGTACTCAAATTATGTTGTCCCTACCATATTACCTCAGACCGAAGTCCTACCCCATGATCTCTCCTCTACAAAAGAGAGACCGATACCTCACGCCGGAGTGTTATGTTACCAGAAAAATAGTTGAAAGGTTCGATGAGAGCACTGGGCCAAGGAGCTCTTTAAATAAGCCGAGGCACCGGTGTCTCTCATTGCACCAAATTGCCCCGGGGTCTGCTGGGAGCTGGAGCTCTCTTCTGACAGGAGAACAATGCTGCCTCTGCTCCCTAGTGTCGGACCGCGGCACAGCACCACCCCTAACAGGTTTACATCACCTTTTCATTTAATTATCATTTTTCTTCATTTGGGAATGGAAGATACTAAATGTAGCAGTTTTTCAATTGAAATTTCTGCCCATTCTTGTTATATGCAAGACTTGAGCTGCTCAACGGTCCTTTGTCCGAGTCTCCTCTCCACAATGCCCCATACATTTTCAATAGCAGACAGATCTGGATTGCAGGCAGGCCAGGCAAGAACACACACTCTATGTCTACGAAGCCATGCTGTTGTAACTCATGCAGAATGAGGCCTGGCATTGTCCTGCTGTAGTAGACATGGAGTTCCTGGGAAAAGATGTCCTCTTGGCAGCAGCTATATGTTTCTCCAAAATACTTTATAAGGCTCATCATCAATGCTAACTTCACATGTATATACTGATCACTCATGCTGTGGGCACTGATGCACCCCCATACCATCACAAATGCTGGTTTTTGCACATTTCATTGATAACAGTCTGGATGGTCTTTTCATCTTTGGCACATAAAATCCTACATCCATTTTCCCCCAAAACAAGCTAAAACATGGACTCATGTTTGACATGGACTCATGATCTCATGAATATTTCCACTGTTTTTAGTTTATCTCAGGTGACTGCATCATGAGCTTGGGAGTATCGGGAGTACATTGGAAAATCATTGTCACTTAAAACAATGATTTTCTAATGTACTTCAGATACTCCCGAGCCCATGTGGCTATGTCCATCATGATAGCATGACGGTGTCATAATAATACCACCTGCGGGCTCGATGGTCACGCACATTCAGCAGCAGTATCTGCTCTTGGCCTTTATGCAGCCAGAGTTCCCTGACTTCCTGAATCTTTTCATGATGTTTTCTTGAACTGTAGATGGTGAAAGACCAAAATTCTTTGCAATCTTGTCCTGAGAAACATTGTATTTGAACTGACTGATAATTCTCTCACAGATTTTGGCACAAAAAGATGATCCACAACCCATCCTTGCTTGCAAACACTAAGCCTTTGGTGGATGCTTTATATTCAGTCTTGATAATCTCACCTGTTACCAGTTAAACTGCTAATTGCTAACTGCCTTTTCAGTCTTACTCTGCCTCTGTCCCAACTTTTTTGAGTGTGCCATCAATTTTTTAAATAGAATTAAATTTATCATTGAAAAGACTGAAAATATTTTCTTTGTCCTCTTGTCTGTTAAATAAAGCTTCAAATGAATTAACAGATTTCAGTTTTTATTGCATTTTTAGAAAGTGTCCCAATGTTTCTGGAAATGTGGTTTGTTTATGCATGAAATCACAGATGCCAACATGTGTGTCAGGAAGGGATGCTGTGATGGACAGAGAAGGGAGAGTATGTCAGCCCTCCCACAAATGGCTGGGGCATTGTCAGGATTTGAACTCCACAAGATAGGGCAAACTCATTTCTTTTGTGCCAGTTGGGAGCAACAATGAAAGTGTGTTATGGAATTGGTGGTAATTTAAGCACTCGTCTTATGTAAATTCAGTTGTAAAAGTGAGATTTATTTTTTGCATCTTTTGGATTATTGTGTTTAATTTCAGACAGCCAAACTATAGATTTGTACATTTTGAGTAGAGAACTGTTCGATTAGGAAATGTTCTGAATCACAGTTTTATAAAGATGTTAAATTGGTCCTGAGTAACAAATAGGTCAGTAGCCACACCACCACCCCCAACCTTCTGGGCTCATTAACTTAACATTTAAACAATTTTTTTCATCAATATCAATATTAGGTCATGTGCTACCACAGCAATCCAATGTAAATGTAGATGTAAATATACAGAGGTGACAAATTAAAGGAAAAAACTTTTTTGCTTTGTGGGGTGCTGATTTATTTAACTGGCATTTAACTGGCATTGCCTCCAGGTGTCCCCGTAGCATGAAGCGTCATTTCAACTCAATGCAACATTCTTCTGACTGATTGCTTTTTTTCCTATAATAAAACTTTCTATCTTGATGGAAGTGGTCTCTTCCAGGATGACATTGCCCCCCAACCATAGTTTTGAGCATCAATGAATTGTTTGATGAGTATAAAAATGATGTGAATTATATAATGTGGCTTTCACACTCATCTGATCTCAACCCAATTGAACACCTGTGGCAGAGTTTGGACCAGTGTGTTAGACAGAGCATTCCACCACCACCATCAAAACACCAAATGAGGGAATGTCTTTGGGAGGAATGGTGTTTCATCCATCCAGTAGAGTTTTGGAGACTGGTAGTATCAATGCCAATGAGCAATAAAGCTGTTCTGGCAGTACATGATGGCTCAACACCTTACTAATACACTTCATGTTGGATCCTTTAACTAGTCACCAATGTGTACGTCTGTGGACATAACTGAATTGCCCTCACTGTAACAGTCCACTCTTTCAAATATACCCTTGTCCCTTATGCTTAAAATAAATCACATTTATGCTTATTTAATGTATACTGTAAAGTACTGTGATCATTAATATTATCGGATCAATAGCTACTGTATTAAAACTGATTCCATTGTCCAGGAAAAAATATATAGTGGCACCATACATTGAATTTGATTTTTAAAAAATTGTGGTATTTAATTTGTGTTTATGGTGGAGCTAACCACTAAGATTTGTCATGTTTGTTACCTAGCTAACAAGCAGGTAATGCTATACACAATTTTAGCTCATTTTAGCAATGGCAATTACTGATGGTGACACTGAACACTTCCTTCTACACCAATGTTAAAAAGATCATTCACATGAGAAAGCTCCCAGGCAATAAACTGTTTGTTTGTATCATGCTGTATTCAATAACATTATTTAGCTAGCTATTTTTCTAGCAAGCTTGAATGACAGAAAGTCTGCTGTGTAGAAAAGCTGTCAGGTATCTACAAGCTGTTCATATGATATGCAGAGGAGTTGTAACTCTGCAGGTATTTGTATGATTTATTAAAGCATGTTAAAATATCTTTTTATATGGTTGTGTAATTGTCGTAACTTATATTCAAAACAATTGCCTACTATATTAGCTGATATAAATAAAACATTTTTTATGTTTTTGTAAGTTAGCAGAACGTGGATTTGGTATGAGAACATTCCTGTAATTGTACCGTTTTTTAAATAAGAACCTTTACCTCCACCAAGGAAGATATGTTTTTTGTTGAGGTTGGTGTGTTTGTTGGTTTGTTTGTCTGGTTGTCAGTAGGAGTGCAGAAAAACTACAATGTCGATTTTCATGAAACTTGGTGGAAGGGTGTAGTGTGGACAAAAGAAGAACCTATTAAATGTTGGAGCGTATCCAAGTCACAAGGTGGATCCACATATTATTTTTCTCGTTCATTAATGATGTGAGATGAACCGAATTTATCACGTGAACCCATTGTACACATATTGAGTGACTCCTCCCAGTTTCCAAAAGCGATCAATAACCCATCAGTCATGTTCTATTTACTTTTCCTCTATTTCAGGTTAGACAGTTAAAACCCCATAAGACTCCCCATATTTTAACATAATTCTACCACTTTTGCAAATATATCCAGACATATATAGTGGTTGCGGCTGCAGATTAATATCATAAAAGAGTGGACTATTGGCCTTGGCAGAGGTTTGCACTCTCTAAATGCCCTTCTAGTTTATTCATTGTTCCTTGTATGTCATGTATTTTCATGAACATTCAGCAATCAACAACCCTATGCTCAATTTTCTAAAACATTTCTGGTAGCTGACATTTCTTGTAGACTAACCATGAATGTTTGTCAGTTTTGCTACATACCTAACAAACAGGTAATGCTCTCCATTTTCCACAATTTCCTAACATCCTCAGACAGATAAGCTAAGATATGAAGTAAATGAGTGAGTAAATAAAACAAAGAAGCATTATTGGAAAAAATGAGAGAGGGGTATACAATTAGTCTATATGGTGGCTTATGAATGTATTGTTACAATTCAGTAAATCAGTAAAGTGTATGGAATCTGATCTCTGCATATTAGGAACTGGTGCAACTGTAAATCACACTGTCAGTAATGCGTGACTGAATGTCATTTTTAAATAGCTATTTGACAGGTGATGAACCATGATAAACACTGCTTAGCTAAAAGAAAATGGAAGATTCAAGTGTTAAAGCATGTGATACGTAATTATCAATAATATTAAAATGTTAACACCACCAAACCCACTCAAAGCAATATTTAACCCAGTTTAAAAGCACCAACGTTGTATGGAACATTAGAAACTAATAATAACACGTAAAGAATGGAATTAAATGTAGCTCAAACAACCAATTAGAGTGTATATTTTGGAAACATAAAATGAAAATACTTAATGCTGAGGGCAGTGCATCAAATGTAAGACTTTGTAATGCCAAAAACCTATTTTTTTCCAATCAAATTAATGTCACTTAAGACATTTTAATGCCCTGTTATAACAAACAAAACAAACCATACGCATAAGCTTATTCCTAATCACTTGCCTGCTGCTAATTTGTAAATTGGGTAGATCCGATCCAGGCTCCTTTATGCTTTTTTCCTTCAGCTGTACACCTTGTGAAAGGGTTTTTCTGTCATAATAAAACTGAATTTTGGCAGTTCATCTGAAGCAACCAATTAGAGAGCAGCCTCAGGTCATCTGCTCACCAAATGTTTAAAGCATGTCGTACCAGCACAACGCATACTAACACACCACCACCACATCAGGGTCACTGCAGTGCTGACAATCATCCACCACCAAAATAACACATGCTCTGTGGTGGTCCTGTGGGGGTCCTGACCACTGAAGAACAGGGTTATACAAAGTCTGCAGAAAAACAGATGGACTACAGTCTCTATCTGTAAAACTACAAGGTATACCAGTTGGAATGTATATTTTGAAAACCCAAAGAAAAATACCTAATCCATGACATTTTTTGATAGCAAAACCTTAATTGTGGCTAAATCAATTTAACATCTATTTAGACATTTAATTCACTTGCCTGCTGCTAAATCTGTAAATCAATTTGATCTAATCCAAGCTGCTTTTTCCATTTTTTTCTTCACTTGAATGTCTTGTAAAAGTTTTTGTAAAGACAAAACTGAATTTTCTTTCATTTAGAAGAAATGCTGCTGTGGGTCATCTTCTCAGTACTGGTTATCTTACATGCTGTCTAATGATCTGTTGAGAACCATCCAATCATGTGACATCAACAAAATAAAAGCAACACTGATATGCTACTGACCTTGGGACAGAGATTTTTGTAAAGATACATTTTCTTTCATTGTGCCACCCTGAAGCTTGGAGCTGTCCATTTTCACAAGGGCAAAAAGAAATAAAACAATATTGATACGCTACTGAAAAAAGTGGGCATGTCTGGGGCACACAGACCTGCATCTTGTCTGAAACATGAAGTGACCAATTAGAGAGCATCCTCAGGTCACCTGCTTTCCAAAAGATTCTCATAGACTCTCAGTTATTCAGCGCCCCACATGCACAGGAAGTACCAGTAAATGTATTCACACAGAAATGGATAAAACAATTTCAATAAATGCATGATTTCCAAGTACTACTAAATAAGTTTTATATCATAATTATTTTGCAATATTTACAGTACCAGTAAAAAGCTTAGACACACCTTCTCATTCAATGTTTTTTTTTGTTTTTTTTTCCTTCGGGCTGTTTTGATGGTTTGGTTTTCTTTATAGATATAGGCAGTGATGTTACTCTTGTGCTCTTGCTGTTATTTTCTAGTGTACTTTAATCAATATGCTTCCATGGAAACCGCTTTTCATCATCTGAGCTGTTCATTAGCATGGAGAAACACGTGTTTGATACTCAGCTGTGTGTATGAGGCAGAATGACAGAGGATCCTCCTGCTGCTTGTTTATTGTCCATTATGTAGCAGATTTATTAATGCTAATCATGATAAACTGATTACGTTCTGTATTATTTTCTGTAATTCATGTTAGTATCTCCTATTGAATAATCTCTTATTTATACTGAACGGTTGCTGAAAATCTACTCATTTTGTACCATTATTTAAGGAAGTTTTTCCGCAATGTTACCCACATCTAGACAGTTAGATATAAAATCCTAAAATGATATAAATATCAAAGGCTTGCAAGAGTCAGACAAAACAAGTCTTTCAGCTTAAAATGTGCTGCAGTTCATGTGACAGATTGGACAAAAAACAGTTCAAATGAGTCTAAAATTTCACATGAAATCAGAGATAATGGTAGCTGTGCTCATGCCAACATTTCAGAACAAGATCAAACCTGACTCTAAAATTAAATAAACCTGCAAAGCCTATTCTAAATATCACTTCAGGGTGAATTAATCAAAAATCACTGCCAAGGCAAGAGTGGTAAACCTTTCTTGTGGAAAAGGTATGAAGTATTTGAGTTTACCAGAACATGTTTATTGTGGGGTTCTTTTGATTGTCACTTTGAGGGAACACTTAAAAGTTCAAATTGAACTCAACAACAGAGCATTCTACATAGACAGGGTTCAAGTCAAGCTTTTTAGAAGTGAAGAACCTTTAACTGTCAAAAGATCCCCTAAGGACAACCCTTTTTGTAAGAGTGTAAGCAGATTGTGTGTTTTTAAGAGCTTGCCAAGGTTTGCCATACCTTACAAATGAGTGTTCAAAACACATGTTGCAATATTGGATATTTCACTAATTTGTTTTTTTTTCTATAATGTCTCTGTAACAATTTGATCAGTGTAACAATAAATGTAAAAAAAAAATCCTCTCTATTTCCTTCTCTCAATCTATATCTATCCATCAATATCTCTATATCCAACTCTATATCCAAATATTTGATGTTTCAATATGTAAAAACATTTTAGCTTTAAAAGAATAATAATAACTAGAGAGGTGCATTTCCTGAAGAAAATGGGAGTGTGATTGCAGCGAAGCAGTGGTAGACCTCACTCGACGCAATTACCAAGGTCATAGTGTGTATGTAAGCTTTCGGTCAAGCAGAAGTATAGAAAACTGTATAAAAGGTAATAGTGAACTAGGTATGGGTAACAGTGAACTAGGGTGCATGGGTAATGGTGAATTATGCATGGGTTATACTGAATTATGCATGGGTTATACTGAATTAGGCATGGGTTATACTGAATTAGGCATGAGTTATACTGAATTAGGCATGGGTTATACTGAATTAGGCATGGGTTATACGGAATTAGGCATGAATTCTACTGAATTAGGCATGGATTATACTGAATTAGGCATGGGTTATACGGAATTAGGCATGAATTCTACTGAATTAGGCATGAGTTATACTGAATTAGGCATGGGTTATATTGAATTAGGCATGGGTTATAGTGAATTAGGCATGAGTTCTACTGAATTAGGCATGAGTTCTACTGAATTAGGCATGAGTTATACTGAATTAGGCATGAGTTATACTGAATTAGGCATGAGTTCTACTGAATTAGGCATGGGTTATACTGAATTATGCATGGGTCATAGTGAACTGGGCATGGGTTACAGCGGATTATGCATGGGTAATAGTGAATTAGTGTACATTTCTGTTTTATGACTGTGCCAATGGACCTGAACAGTGACTCCACTTTTTCAGTGGCTTTGTTTCCAAAAGTAAAAACGCAGTTGAAATCTCCATGGTAAGATCAACAACTCTGATAGGTGGAATACGCTTATGTGTAATATATTATGGGTAATATATTATGGGTAATATATGATTGAGGGAATAAAATGCAATTTATTTAAAACACAGTTAAAGCCACATTGACTTGTGGCTTTATTAAGATCATATACAAACATCTGGTATATTGTGGTGAGTCTACTTTGAGTATTTAAAGTGTTTTTAAAGAGCTAATAATCTAAATCCCTACAGAAATTATGAATGGGATGTTTACTTCCGGAAACCGACTATTCAGCTCTGTGTATAAGAAACTAATGCTTGGCCAAATTCTACAGTCTGCACTTTATAGTTAATGAAGGTTTTAACAAAGCTCAGAATAAATGTTAACAAGAAGAGTTAAAAAGAACAGAGAAACCCACAGTGCACCCTCCGAAGAAAATTCTGCTTGGACTTCTGAAATGGCCTTAAAATCCACACGCTTTCAGCCCTATAGAGAATTAAAGGAAAAAAAGAAAGTGTTCACACTGCAGCCACTTTCCAGTATGTTCTGGCTTTCTCTGTGTTCCTGTGTCTTATATCTGCATACTTACTGCAAATCTAGCATCATGGGGTGTTATTGCCTAACCCACCTTTGTCCAGCCTGTGTGTGTACTCCCAGAGAAACTCCCAGTCATATCTGTTGGCAGAGACGTTGTGCTAGAAGTCCCAGTCCTACAGCATAGTACCTAAACATTGTTGATGCCTGGCAGTCAGGAAAAGTGTTAATTCTAGAGACATCCAACAAAGCTGAACATTAACATTGTAAAAATATATCTCCATTCATATACAAAACCAATTTGGTAAAATATCTTTATACAGTGGTTTGCATAAGTATTGACCCCTTTGAACTTTTCCACATTTTGTAGTGTTACAACCTGGAAATGAAATGACTTATTTTGGATTATACAATGTCATAGATCTACACAAAATAGCATTCTGATTAATAAATGATTAATAATGATTAATCATTCTGATCATTCTCATTAATCAGTCTGATTAATAGCATTCTAACTAATTCTGAAGTAGGAGGAAACTCTATATAGTTAGCTAAAAATGGAAGAAAAAAAGTCAAATTTGTGACAGCATAAATATTTAGCCCTGTGAATGTTCACAGTGAGAAAAGCTTGGGTTTGATTCCCTGAGGCCAGGGTCCTTTTGCTGTGGAGTTGCGTGTTCTCCCCATGTCTGTGTGGGTTTCCCCTGGGAGTTCCAGTTTCCTCCCACAGTCCAAGGACATGCAATAATGTGAATCAGAGATACTAAATTGCCAATAGCTGTGTGTGTGTGTGTGTGTGTGTGTGTGTGTCTGTCCTGAGATGGCCTGGCTGCCTGGTGACCTGTTCTTTTTTGCCAATAAGCTCTGGGATAGACTCCAGCAAACCCCACCAAACCCGGGATAATAAGTGAGTGTGAGACTGATTCTCAAGTCCCTAAATAATTTCTGGTTCAACCAGTTGCCATGAGAACTCATATAAGTGGCAGTGGTTGCACCTGTGCGCAATGCATCTGTTCCTGGAAGGTCCCCAAGAGAACATGCCTAAACATATAGCACTATGAAAACCAAGGAGCTTTCAAAACCTCTGGGCCAGTGTTTGTTTACAATACAAAATGTGAATAAAATTCAAAGGGAGTGAATAAATACATATATGTAAGTGACTGTAGTAGACTGTTAACAATGACATATTATTATTATTATTCATTCATTTCTGCTTAGTTTACATTTTATATGCATTAAGGCACCACTCAGATGAGAAGTATATATTTTAATTATTATGTACTATCATAGGGAGCATATTATGGTTGTGTTTTTAATGCATACATTGATTTACCTGATCATTTATCTGGTTCATGCCACTGTGGAGTGCTTTTTCAATTAATACATTGGATTGGTCATGTTTGGGAGTTTCATACAAACTATAATCTATACTGGTTGTATAAGCTGTAACAAAAAAATGCATTAATCGTAACAGGAAAGAAATTATATATATATATATAATGCATATGAATTGGATTATTTATAAGATTTATCATAACTTGGCATACCGTCAGATTCATAGACAAGGGAGTAATCTGTATAGTCGGTATATCCTGCAGTCGTGGTCACAAAATCATATTCACTATCCTCATATTCACTATTACCTGTAAAAAGGGGAAAAAACAAACACTTTGAAGATCATTGTGTGGAGATGTTTGTGGAGAGTTTGAGTCTAATCTTTAAAGCCATTTTACACTCTTGTTTTTCATCTTCAAAATACTAAGCTGATCAGGGTTTAAAATGAGTTTAATGGATTAGAATAATGTCATTTAATAAATGTCAAACCTTTTAAGTCTGCATTATAGAAATCTGAGCTTGTTCATTGCATGGTGTGAACTGATTTTGCAGGAAAATATACAGTAAAGTCACGGTATGTGAATAGAAAACAACAAGATGACACAAGGTAATAAAACCTGGCAGAAACTCTTGCTGAAGTTCCAGTATTCAGCAACATCCAACCAAGCAAAACTGAACCCGCTTTTGTACAATGTCAGGAATGAGTTTCCCCTCACTGAACCTGACAGCTCACTGTTTCACCCAACAGCAGAGCAGGTATAGACAAGATCACAATACATTCTACAGTCTTACCCTAATCCAGCTCATATCTACAGCTCATATCTACAGCTCATATCTACAGCTCATAACGTGTTTTTTTCCCTCCTTGTGGATTTGAATGAGTGGAAAAAGCCAGTAGGCACTGGCTCCACTCTCCACTTTTAGTCATTTACGTAGTCTAGATATAATACATGAATATAATCAATATAATGAAATAAATTGTTTACACAAATGCATGGGTCGCCACATTTATTGTTTTCAGACTGATTTTGAGATAGTGGGTTAAGACCAACAGACAGCCTAATTTGCACACACATTCAGCTATGAGATAAAAACCCTTTCATACAACATGATGCACCACTTAAATTGGTTAGATAATTGTCTGTACTTGTTCTTGGATGTGTGTGTGTGTGTGTGTGTGTGTGTGTGTGTGTGTGTGTGTGTGTGTGTGTGTGTGTCCAAGCGCATGTTTGAACATGTTTTTTAAGGTTTAGCATTTATTTCTCATCATAAGAGAACTGCTAAGCATCTTATATATATATATATATATATATATATGAAAATAGCAACATTTTATCATATGAAAGGTTTCAGTAGGCTGCCACACATTCACAATTTCATCTATCTGTCTTTGTCAGTAAGCACACTACTAAACTGAACATGAATGAGAGGCTTTTATTAAGCTTTCAAACTGACACATTGTAATTAAAAAAGCTTAAATCTTTTTACACTTCTATCGGTTCTGAAGAAAAGAAAACATATTCTTTGAACACCCATTGAATTTCATAATTTAATTTCAGCATTTTTGTTTACTATGATGGCAATTTTTCCTGAAATGTATTTTTTTAAAGTACCTTAAAGAGCACAATTGTTAATTGTTGTATCAGTAACTTCCCTTAATTTCCAGTATCATAGCACGAATTTGGGAAGTCCAATAAAACAAGACATAAAAGGGGATGTAGTACTTACTCAAACACTGAGGCAGCAACAAAGCCCCTGTCACCCACAGAGAGAGCAGTCCTGCGTGCATGCTGGAGAAGTGTGTGATTGCAGAGATGGGTGTGTGTGTGTGTTGTGTGTGTGTGTGTGTAGTCAGCAGTGAAACGCACGTAAATCTCTATGTGATGTGTTTATGTACAGGAGCATATCGCAGGGTGGAGGGGACTGGGTTGGGCTAAAACTGACTACTAATACAAACTCATCTCTTGTATTGGCCATTTATATTATAAGCTTACAAACAGGTGACAAATGAAAGGAAAAGCCAACATAAAACCTAAATAAAGTAAGTAAGGTGTTGGGCCAACACAAGCCATCAGAACAGCTTCAATACAGCATTCTGCCAAAAGATTTTCCCTTAGCTGTGTTTTGATGATAAGGTTGGTGGAAAGTGCTGTCTACATAACATTGATCAAAAATATCCATTCCTCAGTTGTATTGAGATGTGGTGACTAAATATGATTCACATCACTTTATCTTCATCAAACCATTATGTGACTCAATGTGCAATGCAGATGGGGGCAGAGTCATCCTGGAAGAGACCACAGCCATCAGAATAGAAATATTTCATCACATAGCAAAGGTGATCAGTCAGAAGAACTTTGAAATGATTTGCAGTGATCATTCCGTCTAAGTGGACTTAAATTCAGTTCAATTTTTATTTCTCAAGTGCTTTTAACTATGGATATTGTCCCAAAGCAGCTTTATAAAGACATAAAATCCATAAACTCCCTCAGGTGTGAAGAGGAAGAAACCTTGAGAGGAACCAAACTCAAAAGGGAACCCATACACATTTGGGTGTTACCAGATAGTGCAATAATAAAGTATCCCTTCTATAAGTGTGTGCCATGTTGTTAAAAAAACTGATATTGTAACCAGTAACTTCATGAAAGTTTTAACATGAAGTCTACTTTGTTGAAGTTATACACTGTTCACTGAGTGCAAAATTGTTCATGGCATTTAGTCCTAGCCATCACAGGAAAGCTGTTTATATCAGTTGCAAAGCCAAATTCATGGTTTCTAAGTGTATCTTTACTATCATGGTGGATTTTCACCATTCAGGCTGACCATGTCGGGCCATCCTCAGCCGGATAGAGTGATTTTCTGGTGATGAGAATTCCAAATAAAAGTAGAGAAGGATTCATGATCAATGGTATCTTGTGGAAAGGGAAGAAAAGAGAGAGTTGGGGGAGAAAACAATACAGATTATTATACAGAAGTATTCTCTTTCACAAACCTTGTGTGCAAAATGTACATTGTGTGCAGAGTACAAGTAGGGACTTCAGCAAGATTAGCCATAACAATATAACTAAAATGGAGAAGCCAGAATGTAATGCAGACAGAATGCAGAGGGAGCCCTGGGACATAAAGCGAACAACCATTAGAACGTCAACAAACCTGAGTGAAATCAACTATGAATTATGCTAATTTTATTTTATATAATTTTCAACTTGTTTTTTGGTTGATAAACTCGGTTAGTTTACACAGCCTTATGTGTGGTATGTCAGTTCTCCTGACTACAGGACAAACCTAGAGGCAGATCCAAACATGCAGTGGTTTTTGTTATTCTTGTGTTCACCTTAAAGCAACATTATGTAATGAATTTACCTTAAAACAACAGCTTCAACTTCATTTTGATGGTACACTGACTTGTAATCAAGAGATTGGTACTTCTATCATTACCGCCAAGTGCCCGGAGTGCCTGTTTTATCACTGTGTAACTTGGTTGAGCTGGGCAACTGTGTAACACTTTATGGCACTACGTCACACACCATCAACAACAATCAATCTTTAGCTGCTATAAGAAGAAGGTAGCCTGGTATTCTCAGTACAGAAATCATGGCAGATGAAGAGACCAAAGAGGACATTGATGGATGAAGTGAGGAAGAGAAGAAGAGAGAGTAACCAAGCAAGACACTGCAAGAGTAAGAGTAATGCTGCCTATACATGATATTGGAAATATGGTAAATGAGTTGCTGACATGGATGTACATGAATGCCCACTCAAGTCTTAACTTCAAGTGGGAAATTCAGAGATAATATTATCAATAAAATATTGATATTTTAATATTTTTTCACACTAGTCTTTTCCTATGACACAGGTGAGAAGGAATCTTGCATTCACCATTTTTCATTTCTCTGCAACAACAAAGCACTTGAACATGATGTACTTGTAATTCCAACTTCACAAGTGGGAATTTGGATCTTCCAACTAACATGTGTAGCAACAGCATACATTTTCAGTGGCATCTCACTGGCAAGACATAATAATAAAGTAATAACATATTATCAGGCTTGCTATGTCTTATGTTGTTGCAGTTGCCCCATTCTAGCCACTAGTTAGACATCTCAAGGTGATGTTAGAAAACTCACTAGATGGCACACTCAGACATCGGTAATACATGCTCTTTCACTGGTTGCTAGCTATGTTGTCTAGCTTGCCACCCAAGTTTTACTTTGTTTAGTGGAATCCAAGTTTTGTAAGATTGTTTTGTAAAACTGTTTTTTGTCTGTAAGAACCCCACAGAATTCATATAAGTTATAGTCAGGTGTTCCACGTTTCGTTAGCTTTAGCATGCTGCGATTGTGAGTTGTGTGCAATGGTTGTGCAAACTTTGCTGCAAAAAAGAATATCTGAGCATGCATGAAGACACAATCATTGAGTTTTGTAGTTTTTCAAGTCACCAAAACTCATCTAACCTCAGTCTTGTTTCAGGTTACCATGCAAAGAAATAAGTTTATCTCACGCCAAAAGTTTGGCAGCCTATCTCATTTAGCTTGTAATAAATTACACCATACAATGTTATGTGCAATATAGCCTATATCATGTCTCCAACATTTTATTTGATTAAACCCATTTTCCACATTAAATCACTTAGCAAACAATGTACTGTATATGCGCTGGAAATGCAAGCAGGATTTCAGCAAAACTAATACAAAGCAAAACTTGTCATTTTTAAAATTCTTTTTATGTTAGGTGAGTGTTCATCTCAGATCTTAGCCGCTTATTCCTTTTCAGGGTCATGGGAGAGCCGGTGCCTAGCCGGCAGCATAGGGCGCAACGCAGGAACAACCCTAGACAGGGCGCCAATCCATCGTAGGGCACACACACACACACTCACACACTAGGGCCACTTTGGAGACGCCAATCAACCTAATATGCATGTCTTTGGACTGTGG
>JAOUQY010000046.1:13806374-13817708 GCA_028566355.1 Doras micropoeus | reverse complement strand
CTAGGGTTGTTCCTGCCTTGCGCCCTAAGCTGCCGGCTAGGCACCAGCTCTCCTGTGACCCTGAAATAGGAATAAGCGGTTAAGATAATGAAATGAAATATCAGACCTAAAAATGCAACACTTTTCTGACTTGTAATGAGGAATATAGACTCATCTGATTTCCCAAGTTATATGTTTCTTACTTTTTCATTATTGTCACTTTTGCCTTATAGCACTCAGTGAAAAAATCAGGCTTAATGACATTCTTCTGTTGTTTCTCCAGACAGATCATCATCATCAGTAATACACAGCACTTCACATTATATAGTAGAACAAAAGCATAAACATGTGGCTCCCCAAGGCTAAACTTCTTCAATAACCAATGCTGTACCATGTTGGGGCTTGAAAGTCTATTAAAAGAAATCTCTGTAATTTTGGTTTAATTTTTCAAAGCACGTCTGAAGAGTGTGTGTCTTAAATTGCTGTTCTTCCAAGGAGACAGTGATGGAATGTCACAACTCCATCTGCTACTCCTAAGCTTGATCCACAGGACTCCACTTCCCATGACCATTGGTGGCCTTCTAACATGGCTGCCACACATCACCTGACACCATTTCCTGGCTCCGGCTCTACTTAATACTAAAGCAACATACTTGCTCCTAATCACTCGCATTCCTGCCTCAGTGTAAAAAGACTCTCATGCACACCCTGTGAAGTATCGAGCAGTGTCCTCGTACCTGTTGTCCCGAGCCTTATTTGTCTACTGTTTTGCTATCCTTATCTTGTATATCCTGTTTGCTAATCGCTTGATTCTTGACTGTGACTATTGGAACTTGTTTTGGGTTAGTAAATAAGCTGTTTTATCTGTGCTTGCATCCACATTCTCCTACCATCTGTGACAGAATGCTTCACCTGCAAATGAATGCAGCTGAGGGACAGGATATATAGGGCATTAGCATTTCATGGATGCCCAGTCAGGGAATATATCAATCATATCAATCTCCTCAAATCATGGAATGATTTGATCAGCCTGCCTGCTGATATGGGCTCATTGCCTGTCGATGAGCTCATTGATCTCTCTATACTCCTATTCAATTTATTAAGAAGCCGCCAAGTTCCCCAAGTCATCACCCTCTCTCAGCTCTGACCCTTCCACCCCCTGAACCTATGCAACTCAGGAGAACCCAACTCAGTCCCAAAGAGAGAGAGAGAGAGAGAGAGAGAGAGAGAGAGAGAGACAGAAGAGAGTGGTTATGCTTTTACTATGAAGATGCCACACATGCCATAGCTGTATACCCGCTGCAAGAGAGGAAACCGAATTGGGGACCTACTCCTCAAACACCCTGTACAGTGAGTCCCGCTCCCTTCATATCTTCTCAATCATTTTTCCTTTATGTATGGATAAAGCATTAGGATGAATTCTTGTCCCTCCTAGCCCTTGTCGACTCTGGTGCCACAGGATACTTCTTAGATCAAGCCACCGCCAAGGAGCTGCAAGTCCCAATTGTGAAGTTGTCTCACTCACATCACATTCAGTCCATCAACAAAGGCCCCAAAGACTCTGGCACAGCTTCATTTACCATGACAGAACTCATCCTCCAAGTAGGTGCATCAGGAGAAGATCACCTTGTACTTCACTCTGTCTAAACAACATCTGGTAGTTTTTCACCACAGACCTTATGATTGTACCATCAACCTGCTCTCAGAACACCATCCCCCCCAAGGACGAGTCTATCCACTGTCTCAAATGGAAAAAGCTACTATGGCAGAACATATCCAGGAAGCACTGGCCGAAAGGTATATACACCCCTCTAAATCACCCACTTCAATCAGATCATGGTGAAATAACTTTACCCATTGCACTTGGTCCCCACCACACTAAAACAAGGCCAAGATATTGAGAGGCCAAGATATTCACCAAGGAAGATAAGAGAAGTGCCTACTCTCTGGTATGAATTCAGGAAGGAAGATGAATGGAAGATGGCTTTCAGCACCACCAGCAGTCGCTACAAATATCTGGCCATGGCGTATGGGTTACACTCGGCACCAGCAGAACCTAATAAACAATGTCCTAAAGGACATGTTAGGTCATCATGTCATTGTGTATGTTGATGATATTTTGATCCATTCCCCTTCTTATGACAGCCATGACTTCCATGTTTTGTCCATCTCATTCTTGTGCTACATCATAGGTCCAAGTGGGCTTTTCATGGACCAGGGGTGTATGGTCTACCCCCCAAACTGTCAAGGAGCTACAGCGATTTCTGTGGTTCACCAACTTCAACTGAAGGTTTTTCAGGAAAGTTAGTTGGACCCCTTCGCACCCTCCTTAAGAAAGGCCAGAAATGGTGGGCGTGGAACTCTGCAGTCAAAACAGCCTTCACATATCTAATGGAGGCCTTCACCACAGCACCTGTTCTGCAACACCCTGACCCCAGCAAGCAGTTGTTAGAAGAGCTTCATGCCTCAGAAACTCGAGTGTGAGCCATCCTTTCCCGGGGATTTGCTCTACTGCCCTTGCCCATCCCACAGTGTCTTTGGCCTCACTTCGCTCTTAACTTCATCACTGACTTACTTATGTCCAGAGGTAATACTGTCATTATGACTATTATTGACAGGTTCCTCTCTAAGATTGGTTCCATTGCATTCAAGACAGCAGAGTTATTATTTAACCATGTTTTCATTACTTCAGTCTTCCAGAAGATGTGGTGAGTGACTAAGGACCTCAGTTCACATCTTGAGTATTCGCTGGTTTCATGGAGAAGCTGGGGATTTCAGTTAGCCTCAACTCCAACCAGCCAACTGGTGGCAGACCACCACTGAGGCTGGATCTACAGAATACCCATTCTACATATCTACAGAAAATCTGAGGTACATAGGGAATTCATGATGTCACCTATCACTTAGAATGATAGGGGATCTTGGGGGTTCTGTCACAGCTTCATCTGCTACTCCTAACCTTCAGCCACAGGACTCCACTTCCCAGGAACCTTCGTGTGCTTTCAACATGGCCTCCACAAAACACATGACACCATTTTGTGGTTCTTGCTTTCCTGAATACTAATGCAACACACCTGCTCCTAATTACCCACAATCATGCCTTAGTATAAAAAGACTCTCAAACATGCACACACCTTGTGAAGTACCACACAGAGCTCTCATGCCTATCGTATTGAGCCTTGTTTGTCTCCTGTTTTGCAATTCCTTTTTTTTACCTTGCTAGTTTCCTGTTTAATGCCTTCTCAAACATGTTTCTTGACTTGATAATTGGGTGCTGTTTTGGATTAGTAAATAAACTGTTTTATCTGCACTTGCATCTGCTTCCACCTACAATCTGTGACATGTATAAGAAGTATTCAGATCCTTTACTTAAGTATAAGTACTAATACAGCAATGTCAAAATACTCCATTACAAGAAAAATTCCTGCATGATCCTACTAAATCCTACTAATGTAAAAGTACCTGAGTAAAATGTAGTTAAAGTATTAATGCAAAAGTACTGGTTTGCTATGACAATTATATTATTAATACTGAATCATCAGCATGTTATTTTTGTAGCTGATGGAGTTGGAGCTAGTTTGAACTACTTTATAAACAGTTTTATATACAGAGACACCAGATAAATCTTAAGTACATTACTTGAGTAAATGCACTTAGTTACTTGTCACCACTGCAAGGGGATTAAAATTTAAAGCATTTCTACTATGCATCTGTATATAATTTTCAAAATGCCTCAACACTTTGAAGAACCCAAGGTCATAAGACAGAAATATGCACATAAACATCCCCCTCTTAAGAAATGTACCCTAGGATTACAGGCTAAATATAAGATATTCTCCCTAAGATAGCATTATGGTAGGTAATTATTGTAGTTCCTCTACAGTCTGCTTCTTTACAGACAGGTGTTTTTAAAAAGACACAGTGTTAAAGTGGGAGAGTATCATTACTACTGACTCAGTTAAGTTTAGGAGACAGAAAACCTTGACAGAATAAAGCTATGGTTTTGTGAAGTTTGCAGCACATGATTGTTTACAAAGAAAATTCTTGCTTTAAACTGTAAAACGGCACTTGAAAATGCATATAGAGTAAAAACAGAACACATTGGCATGACTTTTACTGTGGTGTTTAGTTTTGGCTGGAGGAAATATGTCACCAGTCTTAGATGTGGGATTTATACAAGCAGGCACTTGTGGTATCTGTCTGCAAATAATCTAGCTTTGTTTGGAAGCTCCAAATATGTGTATGTCTCAAGACATTTGCATGTGGTGTGATCCTTTGGCATTATTATACTGCCCATGTCTCTCTACTATAATAATAATTGTCATCTACAGAAACACTCATCATGGACATGAATGTCAAGGCAATATTGGGCTTTAAACTATTTCTTTGATCTTTTCAGAGACAGAATGAGTGTACAAGATATATTTTAAATTAAAAAAAGAATTTGGTGCAAAACTTTTCATTTTTAGAGGGTTTTCTGAAATCAACAAATTTCAAAATTATACATACAACCACTTGGATTATTAATTCAGTGGTGCTGAAAATTCCAAAAGGTCTTTTAACTTGCCAAGGCCTGTTAACTTCCTGTTAGTGATTATGATTGACTAGAGCTAGTAGCTTCTCTGTGCCCACATAAAAAGTTTGTTTGTCCAAGTTTGTCCAAGAATGAAGCCCATGTTCCAAAATCGATACCTTCATGCTTGATTAAAATTTGCCACTGATCACACGGACAACAAGGAAACATTTCTAGAGAAACATTTATGGTCAGATGAGACAAAGATTGAGTTGTTTGACCACAATGCCCTGAGGTGTGTTTGGAGAAGTAAGGTGAGGCATTCAACCCTAAATACAGTGTACCAAGTGTTAAGCATCATGCTTTTGCTGCCAGTGGAACTGGTACCTTGCACAAAATCTACGGAATAATGAAGAAGGAAGACTACCTCAGAATTTTTCAGCATTACCACAAACCATCAGCTAAACAGTTGAAACTTGGACACACTTGGGTGTTCCAACAGCACACCTACACCAACCACACATCAATGCTGGTTGTAGAATGGATAAAGCAAGCTAACATTAAGCTTTTGCAATGGCTTTCCCAAAGTCTTGACCTCAACCCTATCAAAAATATTTGGACTGTGCTTAAAAGTCACTATGAAACCAACAATTTAACTGAACTCTTCTGAGAATAGTGGTTAAATATGCCAGTGGCCAACCAGAATTCTGCCAGAAGCTTGCAAAAACAACTGGTCAAGATGCAACTTGCTAAGGAACATTTAACCAAGTATAAGGTGTTTTGTATGTATAATCTTGACACTGTAATAAATTCAGAAAAAAATAACTTGTGGACCTTTTTTTATTTCTTTCTATTAAAGATGTACAGTATGTTGTATTTCTGCCTCAGAAAAAGAAAAACAGTTCAAAGAAGTCACTGAAAGCCCAATATTGCCGTAAATTTCATGTGCATAATGAGTGTTTGTAAACTTCTGACTGCAACTGTATGTATGGGTCTAAAAAGACTATTATCATACATCTAAAATGATGCCTTCTGTATGGGACTGACATCAGGAATGTTGCTGTCTCTTCTTTGTTGTTACCTTACACTAGCAAATGAAAGATTCAGTGAAACCCCATCTCACATGGAATAGTGGGTCCTCAACCAAGTATCTGAATAACCAGACTGCTGGTAGTTAAACGCCAGTTCAACCTGAGTCATCATACTGCCCTGTCCCTTGCTGTGTGTTAGAGATGCACAGAGGGATTAAAACAACTGAGCCATTATAATGTGGGTATGACCATTAAAGCACAACCACTGAGTGAAAGTTATCACTAAGTCATTTTTTCCTTACTGAAGAAGCAGAAACATTTGATTGAATTTAGCATGAATGTACTGTATATATCACACAAAAAGGCAGCTTTCTTAGATTTCACATTGCACTCATATTGTATAATGTGTGAGTCCAAGTCACTAATCTCATGGAGAATGGGGTCAATTGCAGATATGCAGGAAAAGACATATTTCATCTGGATTATATAAGAGAATTGATGGATTAGGGTGAACATAATGGACAATACCAGTGGTATAACCAGTACAGGCATTTGATAACATGACTGTTTAAATATCAGGCTACTTATATGGCAAGAAAAATCCTCAGTGATTCAGATGTTGGGCAAACTTTTTAGCTGCATACTGCCTACATATCACAGTCTTAGGTATAAAAGAAGGTCACAGTTTCAGTAATAGTGTTGTGAAGACTGGTTTGAAGCAGAAAAAACATAGTAGGTTGAACATGAAGGATGCAACCAAACATCAACACCTGTTAGCCTCTGCTGTGAGAATGGTGGATAAGTGAAAAGAAGGTTAGTAAATAGGTAGTAAAAAATAGGGAGAGACTCAAATTAAAAGAATGTTAAGAATAATAGCTCTGCCATTTTAAGGGGTTCGAGGGGTTTGCTGAGAATGTGAGATTGGTTAATTATTATGATTAGTTATTATGATATATATTATGTGAAATAAGCATACCAAATATAAAAATTATTTGCTGCTTAAGCAGTTCTTGAAATCACTTGCAGTTTCCCCTGTGGATGAAATTTCATGAAATTTGGTGTGCATTTAACAAATTGTAGTGATGTGTGGTGTGAAATTCCATGTAATTTGAGCCTTTACATCACAAACATTATTTACTAAGTGGCTCTACTCCACAGACGAATCATAATGAGCTAGTATAATGCGCCATACAATCCTGCCATACAAAGTTCAGAATTTTTGGCAAAGTGGTTTTTGAGCTATGGCCCAAAAAGTGCCTACCAAACATCAGAGGGTGCTAGCACAAAGGCAACACACACCTGGGGACACAAACCTTATATTCTGTGTCAGTCATGTGGGGCTACAACCATACCAAGGTTCATGTGGATTGGTGAAGTCTATGATATCTTGACCAAAAACTGCCAGCACTAGCAGCGAACATAATAAGAGCCAAATTAGGCTTGTTTTTGACTTTCAAAGCATTACAAAATATATTAGACATTACCCAGGTTTTTATAATTGTTTTATCTTTTAGGTCAGGTTCACCATCATGAGGCAGTCATGGACAGCCCCTTCTTAGATGACCCACAGCAAAATGAGGGAAACTCTGAAAGGTAAATAACCTCAAGAGACTCAGGTTTCAGACATTGCATCCATTGCCTCTAGGTGTGAAGATGTGTGTGAATGTGTGTGCTTCATGATCAGCAGTAGAACATTACTGAAGATGAATGAATGGTTTCTGGTTGGCATCTGTAAATGTTTGGCAAATGTAATGTATCTTGCTATAGAAGGTTTGCACCCATGTCCCTTCAATATGCATTTGCATGTATTCCCAAGATAAGCAGAAAGCATTCAGACTGGCCAGACGTTTATTCAGTGAGGGAAGAAAAAGCATCATTTTCATGAACTTGAGTGAGCAGTGGTAAAAGATGAGCTTAAATACAAAGATAAATGTATTCAATTTAATCAGCAAGGTAATGTTAGGCCGATCACTGAACTTTACAATGCCTGTTAATCTCGGTCTATGAAATACACTGCAGACATGTCTGAAGCACCTCTGTTTTCATAGAGTGGGCACAGTGGTTTATCTATGATTGAATATTTGAATGATTAATCCGATCTTACATCATGCTTGTGAAACAGTAAAACTAAAGTTACATAATCTCTGACGTCGCTAGACTTGTTTTAGGGGGGCTACAGGCACCCCTAAATGTTTTCTATAAAATAAACATGTGTTATTAGCTTAAATCGTCAATAGTTTTTTCTTATTTATACACTCTTATTCAACTGTGCTATCTGTCTCCATATTCACAATGTAATGAAACTTGAGGCACTAGGACCGGGGGAGGCACCGCTGCCCAATACCGTCCCTGAAACCTGGCTGATGTGTGAGCGCCTATCACTCTGCACCGCTTTACTAAAATACTGAACACGCTGTGTGTAAGGGAGAAGGGCTCTGTGTGAGTGGAGAGTGAAGGCTGTCTGTCATAATAGTGTAATATCAACACAAAAATAAAGAAAATACATTATTTGAATGTCTGTTACAAACATTAATTAACCAAAATTAGTACTAGTGGTAATTGCATTATGCTAGCAAAGAAACCTGATGATTAATGAACATAAAGTTAACCTACTGAAAAAGCCAATTAAACAGTTTATTTATTAAACATTGCAGTATTTATGGCAGACATGAATAGATGGCTTGTTCTATGACTGTATATTTCACAGACACCTGTTTCTAATAAGTTAATAGTTGATGATAACTCAATATTATTATTCTATCTGTAGATGGATATAGGAAACCTTTTGTAAAGGCAGCAGCTCCTCCAAAGGTCAGTGAGACGAGAGGAATTTTACAGTTTAAATCAAACAAATAAAGTTAAATATAATAGGTGTTTGATAAAAAAAAAATACTTGTTACTAAAGGCAGGAAAGGAGAGGGAGGAAAAAAGAGGAAGGAGGCTGTGACTTTGACTGGACTGAAGAAGCAGGTATTATGGAGGTTAGTGATCAAGAAGAAAGCAAGCTAGTGGGCATTGTTTAAGCCAGATAGTGAATTTGATTATAGAGGTTTCATTCTAGGCATAAACCAGGGGTGTCCAATCTTATCCACAAAGGGCCGGTGTGGGTGCAGGTTTTCTTTCCAAACAAGCAGAAGCCACACCCTACTGAAAGCCAAGATCCACTGATTAGATCCATAGATTAAAAACAGGTGGAATGAGGTGTGGCTCCTGCTTGACTGGAAGGAAATTCTGCACCCACACCGGCCCTTTGTGGATAAGATTGGACACCCCTGGCATAAACTAAAAGTTTTCTCATAATGTAAGTTATTTGATGTATTTACTAGATTTAAGAAAATTTAGTCAAAATTAGATTTAAAAAGCTATTTTTGCTGGTACAGCCACTTTTTGGTTTATTCGTATTTGTTGGGGTTTTACCAATATCCCTTTTGTCCTCTGGCTGGGGATGTATGCGGCTTTGATTTGTTAATATTTTGATGTGTGTAAATAAATAAAAATTAAATTAAGAAACAAATTTTTCTGTTGTCAAATGTCACATTCTCCTAAAAATTCTGTCATCCAGGGAACATGAATGTAACTACAGACCAGATGCACATTGTAGCGGTCTATATTCTCAGTATTTGAGTAGTGAATCCGTACCTCTTGTTAGGGGATGTATAGTAGTTAAGTCATATAAGATCTGTACCCACTACATGTCTCTTCAAAGAAATTTGCTGCTATGAGGCAATTTCTCCAAGGAATTATGTGGTTGTAATTTTGTGCCACTTAAATAATGCGTATGTTTTTGGGTCATTTATTTAAATTCTCCTAGGGGGCTTACCCCTAGACCCCCCCAAGTCAAAACTTAGCCCCCCTGTTCATAAATCTCTAGTGACGCCCCTGTACATCATTAATCATTAAACCATGCAATTCTTTTGACCTGATTCATTAGACAGTTAAACATTTGTAATTTTAATATTTTTAATATAAGTAACAAAATACTAGTCATTTATTTTTTTAATCCAAATAATGCAATGTTTCTTATTTTCAGCTACGTCTTATAGAACATGTAAATATACTCCGATTTTTGCAGTTGAATTTGTGACACTGACAAGTAAGTCCAACTTTGCATGAACACTGACACTATATTTGGCCAAGTGAGATGCACCTGGGTCTTGTAATGCTAGCCATGAAACTCTACTCTGTACACCCATCAATTATGGAGTGAGCCAAGAACAGAAATGTTCATTGACACTCTCTTGTCATCTTTCCAAAAAAAGTCCCTGGAACTATTTCGGTTCAGCACTGCCATGATGCTGAAAAGAATGAGATTTCTTTTTTGTAACACACATTAAGAAAAAAAATGTCAACAGTTCTCAATGTGTCTTACGTTCACAAGGTGTGTCGAAATGTAAATCCCTGCTGTATGTCAGTCCTCTGAACTGCTAAGCCAGGAACTACAGGGACTTGTGTATTTTCCTTGTGGACTGATGGCCCTTGCAGAGTGGCCATATACTGGGTGGCTTCTTTAACTGATTAATAATAAGTAAATTTTTCCTGTAAAAGCCTCAGTAATTTACAAAAATACACCCAGGTCTAAATTTAAGAATTCATTAATATGATCTCCACCATTTTCACTGGCTATTATAATCTGTACTACAGTATATTGATGTCTTTGCATTGTGTTCTGGCATTTAAGAACAAGTAGTAATCAGAGCTTACAATGAGATCTGAGTGCTCCTTGTCAATTATTAAAGATAATTAATTATTAATTATTAAAAATCTTTTATTGGTTTGGTCATTATTTATAAGGTTTAAATATGCTATATCTATCCTCTTGACCTGTTGTTGAGGCTTGCTTTAGAGCTGTCTAGTCAAGTTAATTGCTCAGTTTTATCTAAAATGGTCTGCGTTTTAATGTGCACACCTGTGGTCATTTAAACATATTTTGTGTTTCGTTCACTTTTGTGAATTTATGAAATTGTATAGTATAGTGGACATTATAGCTCTGTATGCTGTATGCTAAATGCTTGTGGACACCTGAATATCCCACCTGCACATGGATGTAGGGATTTGCCCATTCAGCCGGAAAAGCATCAGTGAGGTCAGGCACTGATGCAGGAGGCCATCGTTGATTCATTTATTCATTTATTTAGCTGAATTTATAGGCCTGAATCTGTAAAGTAGTGTGGCGATCGGTAGCATAGCAAAAAGAGCAATAAGTAGCATAGCAAAAAGAGTAATAGCGGTAGAAAAAGGCTTTCTTCAACTCCTCCACGCTGTCGTCACAGTAGTTAACATTTTCATTTAAACACAGTGGAACTGAGTAAAGAAATGCCATAACTACATTAAAATGAATAATATTGTGGCATCAGCCACCAAAACTAGGGAGTGTGTTGGTGGAGCTGTTCATTAGGAGTGGTGTTATGCATGGCTCCCAGCATGCTTAGGGGCTGTTCATGTACCTACTGTGAGTGGGTGTGGAAAATGGCTTCTTTGCATGACTCTTCTCCTGTGACGTGTGTATACAGCACAGAACTTACAAACTCTAGAAGTGCCTAAGTTAACCAGCACTGTGCATTTTAGTGTTTTCCACAGTTACTACAGCACCCAAATCAACTCAGCAACTCAAATCAGTTTTAAAATGAAATAGTTTTAAATGAGTTTGATTAAGTGATATAGTATGTGAAAAGATTTTATTAATTTATGTTGTAGATCAGGGGTGTCAAACTAAATCCACGAAGAGTCATGTGGGTGCAGGTTTTCTTTCCAACCAAGCAGAAGCCTCACACTACTGAAAGTCAAGATCCACTGATTAGATTCATTGATTAA
>JAOUQY010000046.1:13769446-13781474 GCA_028566355.1 Doras micropoeus | reverse complement strand
GAGACAGGTGGGGAGAGGGAGGGAGAAAGACAGGTGGGGAGAGGGAGGGAGAGAGGGAGAGGTGGGGAGGGAGGTAGAGAGAGAATGTGTATTGCTGATAAACTGGTTTTTGTATTTCTTTCCTCAGAGCACTGTTGGGGAGACAAAGGTGTGTGGAGTGCACCTTTGACATCCCTGATTTTGCCAATCACTATCCCACGTATGTCCACTGTTCATTGTGTGCATACAGCACATGCTGTTCCCGTGCATATGCCAACCACATGATCAAGTGAGTCAGTATATCTGTCCTATTTGTGTTATTAAATATCTGGATGGTACCGAATAGTAGATGTAATGTAGAGTAAATAACGCTCCTGTGGCTGTTTTACTATTTACAGTTTAGTTTAATTCCATGTTGTTCATGAATAACTAGAGGATCTTTACCCAGGGTATTCTTCTGGTAACTGGAGTTTTCTTTCAACTTTATTCCAGCAATCATGTTTCAAGCAGAATCCATAAAGCACGTTCCAAAAAGGAATCCTTAAGGTAATGCCTTACGTTCGGTGGTCATCTCTTGAGTAGTTGTAAATGAATAAACCAAACACTGGAGTTATTTTTATGCTAAACATTGATTTATTTTGCAGTTGGGTAAAGCTACATTGTGTTCAGTGTAACTACATGACAACTCAGGGAGACCTGATGGCCAAACACTTGGCCCAATTCCCAAATCACACACGCTGCATTTTCCATCTAAAAGGTGGGTATTATTTTGGGCATTGCTAACATGTAGAGTGCATTCACTAAGAAACTGAACATTGATGCAGTTTTGAGAAGTGTGAAATGTCGCCTCAAGCACTTTTATATGGACTTGGTGAACCATATAGGAATCACTTTTTTTTGTAACTTGTTTTATTCAGATTTTCTCATTTCAGGCCGGCATTAGTAATTGTACAATTAAACAATTTTATTAGAGTGGTCACATGATAAAATTTTAATCGCCTTAATCTCGGTTTTAACGAGCATTTTGATTTGCCTTGTACATGCAGGTAGGCATCGTAGGGCCATTGAAAATGTTCTTGCTGTTTATCACGGGTCTATTTTAAGAGAAATGTTGAATGTTGCCTCATTATTCACTTGACGTCATTTGATAAAAGTGAAATATTAAAGATGTCTCTTAATTTTTTTTTATTTAAAGGGAGCTGCACAGTGTGTAGGGAGCTAGGGAACATGGGTTTATCACTTCACTGGAAGTTCTGTTGTGCTGCTGCTACGTGATTGGCTGATTCGATTTTACCTCAGAGACCCGCCCCCACAAGGGAAGCAGTTTATGCATTTTTTAAAATTAATTGCCAGAGGAATAAGTAATTATCAGAGACAGAGTATAAGGATAGTTTAGAACGAGAATTCAAAAGTTCAAGTAAAGGAAGTAAGAAAAAATAATGATAATATATTTTAAAACGTACATAGGACATGGTTTGCATATGTGTTATGCGGCTCCATCGTCTGCGTCAACATTAAACTGATTTAACATGCAAAATTATAGCAACCCAAAAACTGCTAGAACTTCTTCATTCTCCATTGTTCCTTTCGATCTTTAGCAACGTTTATGATATCTAACACTGAACACAAGAGATCAGAGCACTGTGCACGAAGTTAAACAACAACCAAAAAATACATTTCACAGTTCAGAGATGAACCTTTGCCTTTGCCTACAGCATAAAAATTAGTCTGGACAGTGTTGTTTGATTTATCATGCTAAATACAGCTGCATGACACATGACATCTATTTGATGGCGTTTGATGGCCCAAATAGAGCTGTTTCAATTACCGAGTTCCCTATGAAGAGCCCTTGGGATTCTGTATCCTGTGCAGTGTGTAGGGAGCGGGGATACAGCTTAGGGACCCATGCGATTGGAATGCAGCCTAAAACGAGTAACATAAAGGTCAATTTTGGAATGTTTGTGTTCACTGACGGTGTCGCTGGTTTGCGTAATTTAATTAATTTTTCATTTGCGCTAAAAATTTAAGTGCCCTTAATTTTTTTTAATCGTGGTCAATTTACTTTAACATGTTAATTTGACAGCACTAAATGTTATATTTAGAACTTTTTTGCCAATTCTGTGCACTTTACATCCACTGTCTTTATTGGGTCAGCGTATTAAAGCTTTTTAATATTACAGTCAGTCATTAGTCATTGTTATAATGCACAAACATGCACTTCATGTAAAAATACTGCTTTTCTAAATGGTTCACATCATAAATGTAAATACACAATAATGACAGCTGATATTATGCACTGTTTGTTGGAATGACTGTTTGGTTTTCCAGGGTACTCTGCATGCATTCTACAACTTTATATAAATATTAGGTGTAGCTTTATTGTAGTACTTAATAATGACATTTTTCCACTATCCTGCTTTATCCATGCTGGACCATTCTGCACTGATTTTATATTTTTATTACACATTATAAATGGGACATACCCTAACTGAGCCATTGTAGTGTGCCGTGCTATAAGTGCGACCAAGCTCAAGCAGGTACTGTTAATGTCATAGTTGACAAATTGGTTCAGTTATGTTTTCGTTCAGGCTCATTCTATGCCTGTCTCATAATTTTTTTTATCCATATTGTACCTTGGCATGGCTGACTGTCATCTGTTCACATGGTAGTGGAAAAGTGTCATAAAATAGTCATATAATAATATATATTAAAATAACCTAAAACATTGCTTACTCAATTCCTGCTATATACCACCTGAATGAAGACAGCTACAAGGGTTTCTAAAATACTTTAACAGGAACTAATTCCTTTTTAGAAAAGGGGCTGTACAACAAGGAAGTATCAACTGCTTTTGAGCTCTTCCCTTACTCTTTCCAAAAAAAATCTAACTGGCACATGGAAACCACTTTAGCATTAAACATAGTGTTGTAAAGTGGAGTAGTAGTGGTCATAAGGCTCCAAAAAGAAGACTAACTGTGTTCCTATGATCCCTCCCCTCCCCTACAGAGTGTCTGGAGACTGATATTGAGTTCTGCCAGGTGGAGGAGGAGGAGGAGGAAGTGGAAGGAGCTAATGATGTTGAGACAAAGCCTGACTGGTTGTGCATGAAGAACTGGAGCGTTCCAAGTGACGGTGGATCTGTGCCAGAGTTCACAGACAGCAGTGGGCCACAGCATTCAATGGCTAAAAGTAGTGACGTCCTTGAGTACTTCCAGCTACTATTCCCCGACAGTCTCATAGAACACGTTGCGAAGGAGACCAATGCTTATGCTGAGTATCAGCGCTATGTAGGCAAGGGGGACCCCACTTGGCAATCTCTTACCAGTGAAGAGGTCAAAGGCTTCATAGGCCTGTCCATTCTGATGGGACTGCAAGTTCTTCCAGAGCCAGAGATGTATTGGTCTTGGGAACATTATCATAGCTGTTCCACATTTTACAGGACCATGTCTGCAGCACGCTTCAAGCAGATCAGCCTGCATATTCGGATGAACAGCATGCTTGCAAATGAGGACCACCACGATGTAGACAGGCTGTCTTTCTTCCAGCCCATGTTGAAAATTCTGGAGACTAGCATGCGCAAAGCTTACAAGCCAAACAAATGTTTGACAATTGATCGAACTTTACTGAGATCCCATGAGAATGCAGCTGATGGGGAGAAATGTAGAAACTCTCAACCACGAATATGGCTCTTATGTGATTCAAAGTCAGGGTACTGTCATAAATTGTTAATCCTGACAAAACAGAAAAAGAACAGAGACTTGGGGAGTTTGGTTGTGCCATATCTTGTAAAGGGCCTTGAAGGTAAACATCATCAGATATTCATGTCAAGCCTGCTAACAAGTGTTCCCTTATTAAATGAGTTACACAAAAAGAACATCTACTGTTCCAGCTCCAGCTCCACATGTAGCACAGTCCTCCCTAGAGATTTGTGGGATCAGCCTGCATTGATGAACACCGGGGATTATGTTCAATTTGAGCACCCCCCTGTGCTGGTTACCAGATGGAAGGATGCAAAAGAGATGGTCTGCATTTCTACAAACGCTGTAGCTGGCCAGCCAGACAAAGTGTGGAGGAGGTCCACCAGTAAGCCAGGGGAACTCTCCACCATTTCAAGACCACTGGCTTTTAAGCTGCTGCAAGATAACATGCGTGGTGTGGACATCTGCAGTCAGCTCCTGGCCTGCAACCAGCTAGGAGGATTGCTCCTGGACACAAACTGGCGACGTCTCTTCTGGTTCCTTGTTAACCTGAGCATCATTAACTCCTTTATTGTACTACGAGAGACCCGGAAAGGCAACCCACCCGGATGGCTTCAGGGAGGCCACTTCTCTCAGGCAAACTACCGAAAACGCTTGGGATACCAGCTGGCCAAGTGTGCTGAAAGACAAGCGCTTCAGAAGGAAATGAAAATTGAGCAGTTGCATCAACGGAGACATGAGGGTAGGACAGAAGCTTCTAAGACTTCTGAAGGGGTCAGACATTATTTAGACAAAATTAGTTTTAGGCCAAGATGATGTAAATATTGTGACCTAAAGCATCAGCATCATGATATTGTGTATGGCTGCACTGCATGCCAGGTCAAACATACCTGATGTTTCTGGGCCTACCTTGTTTTCTCTGCAGATTTCAAAGGTTACGAGGCATAAAAGCCTGAGCATGAATGTATAACTTACAAAGATTGAGTACTAACATTTTCAAATTGACATTCCTTGACGTAAGACATCTTACTTATTTTTATTTTCTCTGCAGGTAATCCTAAAATTGGGTTGGTGGAGCCTAAGAGGTATGTCTGTGTTATTTGTATGGGACTAATTAAATAGACATGGTGTTAAATAGACATCCATTGGCTTATTGGCTACATTAGAATTGTGGCTTAAGCACAGCCCTAATAAAGCACTTTCAGACACCAAACATGTCATATTGATTACATTTGTCTAATTAGGGAATTGAATTTCATTATTTAGTTTAGACTGAACAACTAATCTCTGTACAATGATCATTTTATTAGGTATAACTACCACATACATGCAGTTTGTAGGTACACAATTACAGATTGTAACCCAACCTGTCTTCTTCTAGGCAACATATTCATCCTATCCAGGACTCCACTTCTCCTACAAAATTTCCCTGTGGCTCAGAAGTAGAGGATTCCTCTGGCATGAATGAAGACATTGATCAGGAACTGGCCCCTCTGGGGTCTTCAGACTCAGAATTGGAGACAGATGACAGTGGTCAGCAAGAGCCCCTTGAGCTCAGAGATGAGCACAAAGACAAGGAGTCTTCAGCGAAGCCTTATTCTCCAAAGTCTTTCAAAGAAACTGAGAATATGCTGTCTGTGCGTCGGCTCCGAATTCTACTGTTTGCTTTGTGCTCTGGAATCCAGAAAGCAGCCAAGGATATGGACACAGAACCTCAGCTCATTAGGATTTGGCTTCAAGACAAAGAGAAATCACTAGACTGTGAGGGTCTAGGCAGTAGCAGCGGAGAGGCTGTGGAACGTTTGGTGGAGTGGGTGCTAGTCCAGCGGGAGCAGCAGCATCCTATCAGAGAGGAGAACCTGTTTCAAAAGGCTTCAGAGATCCACAGTCAGGCTAATCAAAGTAGTTCCTTCCGGATTTCATATGAGTGGGCTGTGACCTTTATGCTGCAGCACAAGCTGGGCTTGCACAATATCGGCATGCCTGGTAATCAGCTACCACGCAAAATGGAGGAAAATTGCCATGATTTCACAGGGTTTGTGCATAGACAGATTAAAACACACAATGTTCCACTTTCTACTGTTGGTGCTATGGATGAGCTTTCGATTTTTGTTGACTTTGACCGACTTGTCGATAGTACAGGAACTTTCAGAGACTCCGCATTCCGATTAGAGGGCACTGGGAAACCATGGATGAACATTTACCTGTCAGTGCTGGCAGATGGTACAATGTTGCCCACAATACTTTTCATTAAAGGCACCCCTTTAGATGGTTTTAGCAAAGGGCTGTCAAACTTAATACAACTTGAAGCAAGAGTAGAAGGTTTTTCAGAAAAAGAAGAACTAAAGATCTGGACTGCTAACATATGGCAGCAGTATTTAAACTCTCAGAATAGGAATAAGGCCATGCTAGTTATTGATGGCCATCATAGCCACATGACTGAAGACTTCCTATCTGCCTTAAGTGGAACACAGACCTTACCTATGGTTATTCCCTCTGGGTGCAGCAGCCAACGACAGCCTTTGGAAATGTGTGTGTGCCCTGCAATAAAAAAGTTCTTGTTGTGTCGCTGGTCTCGTTTGGTAACCCAAAACAAAACGGCTGAGACGAAGCCTGAAGACCTGGTTAGGCTTCTTATATCCTGGATAGAGGAGGCCTTGGCTTGTTGTTCGGGCATGCCTCAAATGATTCAGCACTCGTTTTGCTTCTCCAGACTGATCACAGAACATGAAAATAAAAAGGAGGCTGAAACTCAGTGGAAACTTCTGAATGCATTGACCGAAGCCATGCTTGGACCTGAAGCCATAGATTCTGAGTCGCAGTCAAAAGAAGAGTCCATGAAGAAACATATTGAAGGTGTTCTGGAGAAAAAAGAAAGCATAATAAGCAGTTTTGAACAGGCAGAGAGAGAAATATTTGAAGAACCAGATGATGGCAGAAGAATAGAGAGTGAGAGAGTTGAAGCTGAACAACAAGCACTGGCAACAATGAATGAAGGATTAGAGGTATCAAGTGAGACTTCAGAGAGGTGTTCTCCCCTTCTTCTAAACTCCTCACAGTTACATACTGTATCCCATGTTATTGAGAACGAGGAACCTTCAGAACCCTGTCAGGACCTTGATACGACAGACAGATGCTAGATCCAATTGTTAATTTGCTACAGAACTTTGAAAGAAAAGAATATATATGTCTAATTATGACTAGTACTTCATTATCCTGAGGTGAAATCGTGTCATAAAGATCTCACACCTAATTTTATTGCATAAGACTGAAGTAGATGAGAGGTGATGACCTTTTTTTTTAAACTATTTGTACTTTCTCCCAGATTGTAACTATTTTTCATTTATGTGTTTGGACGTGGATCTATTGTACATAAATGTTTTTGTTTCATCCACGCAAGTAAACATGAATGTCTTCACCTTTATGTCTCAGTGCTGATGCAGTTACTGTACTGTGAACTGGATGTATCTTTATGAATCTGAAGAGATGAGAATTTTATTCGCTGCTCTGGAGTTAAGCTACTTGACCCTAAACATTTACATTCTTTCTCCAAACTCGTTACTTTCTGCTTGCTTTAATTTGTACAGAAAATAAACCCAGACTATTTAAAAGAACATGACATCCACATATACTATCATTAGTCAACACAGATGGAGGTCCTGTTAGCATTTTGCTAATTATACTATGCTCAAAAGTTCAAACTAGCTTACAATTTAGGATTTTTGGGCAAATTATTAAGAGGATCACCCCAATTCAGGAAGGCTGTAGGACAGTGTGAAACGTGTGTTATTTTGAGATTTGTAGGTTTTATCTTTGTCCATTTTGTGTCTGTAATTTGTATAAATGTTGTTGGTTTGTGTTGTTTCTCTGGGTCTGCGAAGACATATAAGAAATAGTAGATTTAAATTTCTTAATCATCATTTGAAAAAAAAGTGCCACAGTATGTTAATACATCATTCACTGATTAGCCATAATATTAAAACTGCCTGCCTAATGTTGTGTAGGTCCCAATTGTGCCACCAGAATATCACCGACCTCTGAGTCAGTGGACTCCCTAAGACCTCTGGAGGCACACTGTAGTATCTGGCACCAATTAGCATCAGATCCTTTAAGTCTTGTAAGTTGCAAGGTGGGGCTTCTATTGATCGGACTTGTTTGAGCAACATGTCCCATCAATGTTTGATTGGATTGATTTTGGGAACTTGGAGGCAAATTCAACAACTTGATCTGTTTTTCATGGTCCTCAAACCATTACTGAACAATTTTTGAAGCATGGCAGAGCACATTATCCTGCTGAAAGAGGCCACTGCTGTTAGAGAATATCATTGCCATGAAAGGGTGTACTTGGTCTGCAACAGTGTTTAAGTAGGTGGTATGTGTCAAAGTAACATCCACATTAATGTCATGACCCAAGGTTTCTCAGCAGAACATTGCCCAGAGCATCTCGCTGCATCTGCCGGCTTGCCTGCATCCTGGTGCCATCTTTTCCCCAGGTAAGTGAAGCACATGCACCTGGCTGTCCAAATGATGTAAAAGAAATTCATCAGACATTGTAGGGTTTTTCAGTGGTGGACAGGGGTCAGCATGGACGTTCTGGTCTGCTGCCCATATGCTGCTGAAAGAGGCCACTGCCATTAGGGAATACTATTACCGTGAAGGGGTGTATTTGTTCTGCAACAATGTTTAGGTAAGTGGTACATGTAAAAGTAACATCTAGATGAATGCCAGGAGCCAAGATTTCACAGAATAACATTCCCAGAGCATCACACTGCCTCTCCTGACTTACCTTCTTTCTACAGTGCATCCTTGTGTCATCTCTTCAACAAGGAAATGACACAATACCAAGCCAGCATTAACTTTTTCAGCAATTTGTACTACAGTAGCTCTGGTTGGACTAGACCACATGGACAAGCCTTTGCTCCCCACGTTCATCAGTGAGCCTTGGGTGCCCTTGACCCTGTCACTGATTCACCGCTTGTCCTTCCTTGGACCACATTTAGTAGGTACTAACCACTGCATACTGGGAACACCCTACAAGGCCTGCTTTTTTGGAGATGCTCTGACCCAGTTCTCTAGCCATAACAATTAGCCCTTTTGTCAAAAGTTGCACAGCTCCTTAGTTTTGCCCATTTTTCCTGCTTCCAACACATCAACTTCAAGAAGTGACTGTTCACTTACTGCATAATATATCCCATGCCTTGACAGGTACCAATGTAATGAGATCGGTGTTATTCACTTCTCATGTCAGTGGTTTTAATGTTGGTATCCCACCCGTTGATGGGTGCAACTGGTACGAGATAATCAATGCTATTCACTTCACACATGAAATAAACCACATGTAGATCAGCATGGCGGTACAGCAGATAGTATTGCTGCCTCACATCTCCAGGGTCTATGTGGTTTAATCCTTTGCTTGGGATATGTTACTCTCTTGTGGCCCTTTGCATGACATTCTAGACAATTTTTGCCTCCAAATTTGTGCCAACAGTTTGGTGAAAGTCCATGTAGATTTAACCATATAATCTAAGGATTTGTTGTGAAATGTCTCATGCTGTGATACTGTTCACCAGACCCCACAGCAAGCAGAGCAGGGTGTGATGTGGTTGACTGGAGTAGTTAGTTTATGTTTTAAATAAATCATGTCCAAGTTGCACTGCAAGGTGTATTTAAACCATCAAGGACCGTGAAGATGTAGTTCCATGTTGTGATCAGGTACCAGACTTCAGAACCACCATGGCCTGACTAGGATAAAATGGTTATTAAAGAAGAAGGAATGCATGATGCCATGGGGGAGGGGTCACACAAAGAAGGCATTTTTGAAAATGGAAAGGAATAACTTTAAGTAACACCTCAGAACAACATGGCATAGAGAACAGCACTTATGCATGCACACACACAACCTCCTAAGCTTTCGCCCACAGTTGTTCAGTCCAGTATTACCATGCAACCTCATTAATTAATGCTGAATTGTGAACTGGAATTCTTGCAGCACAGATATCCACCTTGCCACCTGATCCTCCGGCTCCTTGAACTGCATTAGCGAGGTAAATGAGGTGTGATTTGGCCAGAGTGGAATGGAATGGAATGGACCGCCATACAGGTAAGGACAGAAATGCCGCAGTCTGGCCACCACAGCCAATAACTGAGTGGTGATCTTGACCTGGCAGAGTGACTTCACCAGTTTTACGTGTTTGTTTCCTGAATGTAAAACCTATATAATAACCAGTCAGAAAATTCAAACCAAGGATGCATGGGTCTCCAATAAGTGTTAACCAGAAATCATGCATCCATATCAGACCCCTTAACTCCGCACAAAGCCACTTTTTACTCCACGTACCCACCTATGCACCAGTAACTGTCCACAAGTGCATTTCAGTCAGCTTACCACCATCCCGTCTAGTGTCCTCGGTGTTAGGTAGTATTCCAGGCCACATCAGCGAAACAGTAGACTCCATGTCCAGTGTCGTTCTCATTGGCACATGCTCCCCCAAAATAAACTCCACATGCTTGGCAATGCTGACCGGTTTCTGTAGAGTGGTACGAGCTGAAATCCTACTGGACCATCATGCTAATCTCAACCATGGGAATGTTGATAAACCGCAGGTGTAACATGATAAAAAGTGCTGGTAAATCCACCTGCATTGCTTTCCCTTCCAGTGCCAGGCACAGCTGCATCGCTGTCTCCGCTGGCGTTCAGTTGGGTGTAGTTACACTCCCACACACCTTCACCGTTGCAACACAGAACCCAGGTCCCTGCTGTTGTCTCGAGGCAACCGCCCCGCAGTTCTTGGTCATCCTCAGCCTCCACAACGTTCTCTTGCAATGGCTTGGAGACTTCATACTCCACAATAACCTCATGGAGCTCCTCCTGTAGACCATCCCACTTCTACACCAATGTGACATCATTGGTAGGAATCATGCAAACAAACCATTTTCTACACAAGTTACTAAATAAATAAATACAAACCGATAACTCAAGTGACAGAGAGAATAGCACTCACGCATGCATATACACTAGGGGGAGAGGTGACAGGGTCATTCGCTCAAACCCATAATCCACTCATGGTAGGTGCACAAAACAGAGCCCAAACCACACTGCATGCTGGGAGCTAACACACAGTACCCACCCACCTCCTAAGTCCACAATACCGCACAAAGAGTGCATCTTAAACATTTAAATCAGTTAAAAGGCATTGCGTTTTTAGTTCAGTCCTGATCTGAAGTGTACAGTAAGGTTTATTTTATAGCATCATATCAACACTGAAGAAATCCACACATTTTTAAGGCAGCCTAAGTTTTCCAAAAATCATTTTCATTGTGCTCATTTAAAATTTCACGCCTACAGACAAACCTAGCTGAGGTAAACTAGAGCAGAAGACGGTGCACACAAGTTTGAAGGCTTTGGGTTAATAAATGATCAGCGGCAGTTTCCGTTTCCTCCCAGTGCTGCTTACATAACTGTGAGTTTCTCCTGCAGTCTCCAGGACGTGCCTCATTTCACGACCGTACCCGAGCTCCCTGCTACATCCAGCCACCTCTTACTTTGGAAAGCTTTTCGCAAGTTTGAACAGAATGGGTAGGTACAGGTCTATTTGTGCGTTATGTACCAGTTGATTCATTTTTGGCACATTGCGTTTATGCACAACTCGAGCTTTGGCGAGTTGTACAGACTCGGCTGTTTCTCAATTGGTTTTTCGTCATGAATTTAAAAATTCAAAATTATTATTAAAAAATATATATTATATAATATATTATAATATATTATAATATAAGAAGAAGAATCAGATCAAACCAAAACTCACCTGAGTTACCTAGCTGGGAACTTGAGCTGAAGCAGATGTTTTGCAGCAGTGAAGCAATGAGATAACCAGTGTTATGTTATTACAAACAGAGTTTGCATGGCTGCTGGTATTGTCTATAACCAATTTTAGTTTTTATTTGTCTTTTCTTTTCTTTTGTGTTGATTTATATGGTCACCATACCAAGCACAGAAATGTCAGATCAAATAAATGTAGTTTTAATTTCTATAAGCTGCATGCAATGTAGCATGCAAAGTAAAAGCCCAAGATAGAATCACAAAGGCAAAATGAGCCTTCCTTCAAGTCATGGATATTTCACTACTGATAGAAAGTTAATGCACCTTTCACCAGGAAATCACTGCTCTATATACATATATATATATGTATGTATGTGTGTGTGTATGTATATATACAGGGGTTAGACAATGAAAGTGAAACACCTGTCATTTTAGTGTGGGAGGTTTCATGGCTAAACTGGACCAGCCTGGTGGCCAATCTTCATTAATTACACATTGCACCAGTAAGAGCAGAGTGTGAAGGTTCAATTAGCAG
>JAOUQY010000046.1:13642624-13661030 GCA_028566355.1 Doras micropoeus | reverse complement strand
AGTGGAACTGAGAAAATGGACAATGAGTGTAGAGAAAAGGAAGTGGTTATAATATTATGCCTGTTTGGTGTAGTTTCTGTATTTAAATGGAGATTTGAAATCATGCTTGGTGGTGTTTTTAGCTTTTTTTGGTTTTACTTATATCACTCTTTCTTTTGATGTTAGGTTCTTATGATGTTTCCTAGCAGCTGTATTTCTGTTTTTTAGGAGCTGTGCCAGTGCAGACCATCAGATGGGAACTGTTCATGCTGTAAGGAGTGTATGATGTGCCTGGGCACCCTGTGGGAGGAGTGCTGTGACTGTGTGGGTGAGTGTAAGCATTTCATTTCTAGTCCGTGTAACTGCAGATATAAAATGAGCAACAGTGTGAAGAGTTGGATTCTTTGGATTTCTTTAACTTGCTGTCCAATACATTCTTCTCTCTGTATTGATTGAATTTGATAGAGGCATGATGCGCCCTACTTATTGACGTGAAATGAGTGCTGTAGCCTGATATTCATATCTTCTGTTTCCCTGTTTAAGGATCGCTGTTTTGATGATAGATGTGTTTAATTTCTCGAACCCCCTCTCAGGCATGTGCAACCCGAGGAACTACAGTGACACACCAGCCACCTCTAAGAGCACAGTGGAGGATCTCTACAGGCCCATTCCCTCCCTGTTCAGAGCGCTCACTGAGGGTGAAGCACCCATCAACATGATGGTGGTCTCCTTTCCTGTAGCAGAGGAACTGTCTTTCCACGAGAGCCTGGTCTCCTTCTTGGAGACCATGGAAGATCAGCATCAGAACGTCTCGTTGCCTGGCAACAGCATTCATTCTAGATATGATAACGCTCCAGGTAAGGCATGGCACCCCTGTTAAATCTGACCTTACCCAGTAAAACACATACTTTGATCGAACTTATTCTCATAGTACTTTATTGCCACACCGACAAAATATGCTTATGTGAATAAAAAAGTTGATTTATAGAGAGAAACAGGTTTAATTTCAGTTTTCCTTCTTTTCTATGTTCAAGTAGCAGTTTATAATACACAAGTAGTTCTATAACTGTAATAATCATATCATTTTCATCAAAACTTGATTAGTGGGATTACTTGCATAGCAATATTGCCAGTTTATTCCTTTCTATCTCTGTTTACAATCTTTCTGGCCTGAGAATTGGCCTCATCCCTCTGACCAAACAGAACACCTGTTGAAAATCATAAAAATGCACGATTCATGAAGCACATGTAGTTTCACAGGGGCAGGGGCAGTTGGGGGAAATTGCAGTTTGCCCGACAGGTAGTGGGCGCCTTTAAACTCTCCCAACTTTTCCTTTAAATAACCTTTAAAAAAGTATTTTTATGTACTTAATATTTTTAAGTATCATAAGTATTTTTATATGCCACATTAATGACTTGCCTGTGATTTGTTAGCTTGCCTAACTATCATAATACATATTGTGAAGTTTGTAAATTTACCATTTACCTCTAGAATAAAATGTCTTCTTGGTTCAGGACCTCATATTCATATGCTCCAGTAGCTCTGGGGAATGCTGCTTTACTGATGTAAATTTATTGTGAAGCAAATCTCTTTACAGTGAACTTGGAACCCCGTCTGTACTGGATGATTACTCGATCATACATGAACATCATGTTAATGTTCAGGAGGAAATTACAGCTTATGTCAAGGGTTTAGAAAACGTTCTTATTTTACCAGAGGCAAAAACATCCCAGTAGTTCATTTTTCTTAATTAGCTTACTAGGTTTAGATATTGTCATTTTATATGGCAGTTGTATATAGTGTTTTAAACCCTGTCCACGTGACAAAGGAATGTTTTGAAACTGAGATTTTTCCTTCAAAACATTTTCACGTCCATGTGATGTGTTAGAATTTATCTGCACACACATGGATTTGCAGAAATGAATGGAAATGCTGTAGTATGTATGCCAGGTCAGTAGGTGTCTGTGTAAAATATGTAAAAAAAATGTATAAAATACCATAGAAGAACACTGCACCTGATCCTGTATAGCGATGGGATCCATATCATAGAGTAAAAGATAATATTTTCTTATTTAGCTCACATTTTAAAAAGACAGACACTCGTGTAAACAAGGGTTTGTGTGAGCCCTTGTAGGCTACAGCCTGTTCAGACGATGACGTAAGGGTTGTGGTTTCACATTTTTCCACTCTGGAACCTGGATTCAAAAGTTTGTGCTTTCAAGCCCTAAAAGCGCTGTTGTCGTGGACAAAAGCAAAAAAACTTTTCAGTTTTTGCAAAAATGACATTTTCACCATTGTCATGTGGACAGGGCCTTATTATCACAAAAGTGTTAGTTGGGTTATCTCTGTACCAGTGTTATTGTGGAGAGGTGTGAATTATTTGGGTGAATAACAGGGGCCTCCCCTTCCCAGCACCCTGTTCAGCAGTGATGATACTCTATACACAGAAACCCAACAGAGTCCTGACTAATCTTATAACAGAAAAAATGCAGTGAAATTGTCAGATAAATCTGTTTGCCATTCTGCCAGCAAAATGAAACACCAGTGTACTATGAGAGAGGGTTAAGGATTGAACATGCAATATACTTACTTATAAGTGCATGTTAGTGTGATCTCGTGTTCATCTCTCTCTCTCTCTCTCTCTCTCTCTCTCTCTCTCTCTCTCTCTCTCTCTCTCTCTCTCTCTCTAGAAAACATGTGCACTGTAGTGTACTTTGATGACTGTGTTTCCATTCGTCAGTGTAAGCAGTACTGTGAGTCGATGGGAGGCTCGAAGTACCGCTGGTTTCACAATGCGTGCTGCGAGTGCATTGGGCCCGAGTGTGTCGACTACGGCAGCAGAGCAGTGAAGTGCATGAACTGTCTCTTCTGAACCACTAGCGTCTGAGTGTTGTGGATACTCGCACTCCTGCCACAAGAGGGCACAAAAACAGGACCAGAGGCTCGGGAGACACTGACACTGCCGTTAGGAACAAAGAGGCGACAATCATGTAAATTACAAGCCCTTGAGTTTTGCTCTTTTTATTAACCTTTTAGACTTTATTTCCTAGGATTCTAGAAAAAAAAATCTATATATGGATTTTGTCTTTTGTATTTTATTTGAATGTAAATCATTGCATAGGCAGACGCTCTTCAAATTGTATTCAAATGGCATTCTGCCAAATTAATGCTTTTTAAAGCGTATTAACTTACCAATTTTAGTCATGCTTTCTAATTAAACCTAGTTGTCAGATCTTTGTTGATGGATAACAAGGTACTATATGGGGGGAAAAAAATCTGAAAAGTCCTTGTAATATTGCAGGCAGTCATATTAAAGCACATTGCATGCTGAAACTACTGAAGTTTACAGTGATGATTGGTTGAGATATTCTTAGTCATAATTCCTCTCCACCTCAGAAGAAGTGACTGGAGCCCAAGCATGTGTGTCCCAGTGTGCTCCTTACATGCTTCTGCTTTTACCACACAGATATGATGAGGAAGCAAACACAAGACCTGGCCTTAGATCAGTTCTCTGGTTAAACCCTGTGCATACTGTATGTGTAAGACATGTATTGCAGCTTTAGGATTCATGTTAGTTGTTATATCCTAACGGGCATTATGGGTGTTTCAGTACTGTTTCTTCAAGTTACTTTATGCCTGTTGACTAAGGTTGCTATTCCCAAAACACCTGCATGATCGTGTTTTGTTTTGCAGTAATCCTCATTAAAAGACGAGAAACATTTGGTTCCGGTTGTGTTTCTGGAGTAATATGCTGACGTTCCTAAGAGGAACTGTTTCATTCATACTGAACACTATTTTTTTTATTAACAAATGATTTAATTATCATAGAATCACGGGTCCAATTGCGAAGCTTACTAAAGAATCACAGAGTTATAACCCAAGTTGGCTTTATTCTATTTGTTTGTAATTTGCATCGCATAAAAAGACACATTGAAACATCTATGCAATATTATGTTAATCTACTTGTTTTCAGTGCATGTTGATCACGCTAATCTGACCCTTTCATCCGTGCCAGTGTTTCATTCTTCCATGTATGGATGCATTCAGTAGGCAGGTGCACTAATCAGTCAGCTCAACTTCCCCTGAATGGAGGAGAGGAGGGGAGCTGAGCACTTACACATCAGCTTTGTATGAATGATCATGGATTCTGGGTCAGATAGCAGATGGCCGGTGTGGAGGATGATGGGGTTGCTGCAGGCTCCTCCCTCTGCAACCCATTTTTAAATCAATACAAAGGAGTCTTTCTCTCCTGGGAAGGGTTTGAGACGCAACTTGTTCAGTCACATGACCACTTGGCACTGGAGCTAAGTAGGAGCTTCACATGGCATCATCCTGAAACTGTTTGTTGGCCACCCTCGAAGGGCTTATGACTCAGGATAATCCCATTACCTGCAAATCACCATTAGGTCAGCAGAAGTGAATAATGTTATTTTACACCACTAGTTGAAGGTTATTGTTTGGCTTGTAATGAACACCTTTAAGGAATGTACGGTCAGGAAGTCCATAATAGGGTATTCTCAATTAGAAATGTTTTCAACAGGGATCAAATCACTGACAGGGGAAAATGAAAAGTTAACGTGAAATGTGAATGAATATCCAGTTAAAGATAGGTACAGTAAACTTTCAGTGCCCAAAGGGGAACTTTATGGAAGGAACAAGTAGGTTCAAGGTCCTGAAAGTTTCCCATTAGAGGAGGGAACCTTGTTACTAGCTCTGAAATTAAATGAATCAGAAGATACATTTAGGCCTTTAAGTGTAAATATTTGTATTGGCACTGATCTTTAAATAAATACAACAACCTTTATAGTACAAGAATTTCACAACACAACTGAAATGCAACTCGGGTAAGGGTTAATCTGACTGACACCTTCACTGCCCTCTACAGTTTACACTCCACACAGCTATTTATCTTCTGTTTTTCTTGTACACCAGAGCTTTCCTTTTTTAAATTATATTCATCCAGTTTCATCATTAACAGTCTGTGGCTGGGTTTCTTTACCAAACTACTACTATTGTTCACATCAAGATGAACAAATGGCAAATTTTATTTACGAAAATGACATTAAAACCAACACAGGTGAAAGAACGAAACCAGACTAAGTGCAACTGCATCTGAACTTTTATTTTGGACAGGTTAGGAGAACATATAACAATTCTATTCATGATCACTGATCAAAATGGAAGAAAAACAACTGATAAGGATATGTACAGTACATGTGATGCATGGATCATAGTGAAGCACTTTTATTTTCATGTTAAAATACCCCAGAGTGATATGCAACAACCACACTGATTCAATATTGAATTTCTACATAACTCTGCAAAATGGACCGCTTGCGATTTTGGTTTAAAAATACAATAGTTCCTTTTCCAACAGGACGTGGATCCCTGTGGCCCAGGGGAAGCCCATGTCCTCAGGCACAACAACGTGCTGCACTAGACTTTAAAACAATATTGGCTCAAGCCCTTGAGAAGAAAAATGTGTCCGGCTTCGTACAACGGCTCTCTCCATGTTGAATATATCTGCAGCATATGAGTCACTCACACAGTACAGTATCAAAATGGAAAATGAGATAAAATAAGGGAAACGCTTAGAGCTACAGTCTTTCCTGCTAACGTGGTTGTGTGAAGCGGAGAGTTCCTGCTAGGTCGAAGAGAAAAAATAATGACGGTCCACCAATCAGAGAGGAGGAGAAGAGGATTTGTGAAGGAATAGCAGTCACCCACTCCCTGGTTCTGAGATATGCTGATATTTGTTTTACTGTAGAGTTTGTTGATGTTTTGATTCCAGATATTCAAGTATTCTCTGGTTTTAAGGAAGACACTTGTAAGGCTTCTGTGGCAAAAAAAAAAATAATAATCACAAAAACTCTTTGTTGTAGTGAGTTGCTCAAAGGGAAGGACAGTTGGTTGAAGCGACTCCCCAAGCAAATATTTCTCAGTTCTTGTGCCCATGGTAGAGACCTTTCCAAGCCTCTATACCATTATCCAAGCTAGGGGTGTTGTATGTGCATGCTCAGTAGGTGGAGGAAGTCGTGCTCATGGCGTCCTCGTTAATGCGTGTGCTTCCTGGATGTACGCTGGCAAAGTATTTGACATCCTTGTCCATGTCCATCTGCAGAGCTACCAGTGTCTGCTCCAGGGCCTCCTGGTGCGAGTTGGCTGAGTGTAGGAAATATTCTGTAGGGAGCAACACAGAAACATTAAAGCCTCCCTGAGCATCCTTTTCACCACAAACTGTGTAGCACAATCGAAGAGCAATTCTGCAGGACTACAGCAGATTGTCAGATTACATCTAATCCTTGACTTCCATTTTAATTTAGACCAACAGAAACTTATCTGTGCTTCGTACAACAACAATTATACCAGTACACTTACTCTAGATATACACAAATACGTCTGCATATTGTCACCCGCTTCCCTAAGAAACAAGTCAATAGGCTGGCACTGACCTCGCTCCATCAGGCTCTGGCGAAGCGTTTTGGCCAGCAGCACACGAACATTGGGCACAGGGTCAGATGCCAGCTGCAGCAGAGGAGCCAGCAGGTGCTCTGAGAACTGATCCAATGACACACAGTCCTCCTCTATAGCCAGCTAGAGAGATAATATGTGTGTATTAAAGAACATAAGGGATAAATACACTGAAATTAAAGGGTGCATATACACACAGAAATAAACACGCTCAAGTACTATTTGCAAGAAAATTTGCATTAATTTCCTAAACAGCAGCTCCAATATGCTGAGCAGTGAACAGGTGGCAGGCAGGAAACGCTACACTTGCTTTACAACACGGACCATAGTAGAGAGGAGTACTGAACATATGGCAACTGTGCTCTAGCATTAACCACCTTTAAGCAGTTGGTTTTCAGAGCGTGCACGTTCAATAAAATGTGTATTAAATATACAATTAAAGCAGGAAAAACACAGCTGCTTACTCATAAAAAAGTGTTTTTTAAAGTTGCATAAATTTGCACTATGATGAAGGCTGCTAATACACCAACATCCAGTGAACTGCATGCTTTCAGTGCAGGGAGGTGAAAAGCACCTTCACACTGCACATGTGCTTCCACACTAAGACTGTTTAAGACTGGTGTGGGGCAATGGGATTATTCGTCCTTACCTGACAAACAAAAGCAAACGCTTGCCGTCCGGACCATTTCGGAGAGTGGCAAAATTTATCCACTAACTCGCCAAGGAAATCCACCAACAGCGCTGGACATGTGGAAAGTTTCCTGATAATCTCACTGACCTAAACAGAAATACAACTCATACTAAACATACTAAAAGTGCTCTTAATTAATTAGCAACAACCAAAGCCTGACATCATCCACAAAGAAAAGACAATCAGGAGAACAAGTGACATCTACACAACAGAGGAAGGCAGCTTGTGAGTATGGCTATGCATACCAGCCTGTAGGAAGTCCACCGCACAGAGGAGACCCTGTCTATGCAGAGACAGAACGCCAGCGGCCTCAGATAGTCATACACATCTTGCCCACTGTACAGCTCCAACAGCAGGACCAACTGCCTGTTATACAAAAACACAAAGACCTGTACAATAAAATGTCCAAGAGAGTTAAGAGAATAGGTATCAGGTGCTAACGAACATCACAGTAGCTGGTCATACTCTGCAAGTTCTGATCTGAATCTCCAGTTGCGGCTATTGTCTGTGACCAGGAACTCCTGCAACTGGTAGAGGTACTTCCTCCTTGTATCCTGATGCAGCAACTAAAAGAGGAAAAGAAGAGCAGCATTACAATCTGTTCTCTGTATGAGGATTAGCTGCAAATATGCAGAAGTGATATACAAAGAGAGTAGAAATGCAGAGACGGGTACAGAGAAAATTAAACATGAGAAGCACTTAGGAGAAAGGAATCTAATAGTGTAAACTATCTCAGGAAAAAGACCACTTAACGTGACTAACCTTTAGGAAGTCATAGAGGTGTCGAAGGACTCCTATGCGCACCTCGTCCAGGTCCTTGAGAAAGCCGTTGAAGATGGGTACCAGGTCATCAGCAGTAAGCTGATCGCCCAAAATCAGGGCTAATTCATGGATGGAGAATGCCAGTGTCCGCCGTACTTTCCACTACAAGGGTGCAAGACAAAGAAAGAGACACTATCAAGAGTAGAAGAGACTGAGGGGATAAGAGACAAATAGGTGCAATTGAACAGAGACTGATGAGAAAGGAAAAAAAGAGTAAAGTAAAACAAGGTGAAGGAAGAAATGAGAAGCTGACTTCAGCACACTACTTCCTGCAACAGCAGTAATTCTGAAATGTTTAAAAACATCAAAAATCAATGAAAAGCTGTTCTCCATTATCCACTTCCTGGAGGTACAAAGACAACATTCCTTAATTTCATAAAAGTAGACAGGTACAGCTAAGAGCATGAAGCAGCATCTCCATAAACTTTCACTCGACAGCAACGTTCCTCAATTACAGATTGCAGCTGCCCTGCACATGGTTTTCCAGTCTCCCAGTTTAAGCAACTCTCCCAGTTTGAGTAAACTTATTAATGACTAAACTAGTTTAAAGTGAGTGAGGGGCTGGAGTAGTATTTTAGAGTACTAAATTTAATATTATAAATATGTAAACACATATAAAAAAAATACTTTAACTAAATGTGCAGGTACTGCAGGTCCAGTACTGAAAAACACTTTCAATTTACCAGCAATGTGGTCAAATGAACAGGACTATACATGCCTGGCTTTGCCAGACTGCCACTGACTGCACAGCAATTAAGTGTTAATGATAAAGGATTTGTCCTCCACGTGTATTTTCCCAGATCTCGTCTGCTGGATGTTCATAGCTATTTTTTACTTCTAAATATCAGACTGATAGTGACGAAGACCTACTGTCCAGTCCTAGTACAGGATGCAGAAATAATCAGATAACCCACAGGCTCAGGGGGAAAAGGTCACAGCAAAAGCAAACTGCTGACAGAAGCACCTGCGTGCTACAGAAGAACAGGAAGGGTGTTGTAGAAGTGTCATATTGTGAGGTGCAGTCTTAAGGCACCTGCATATCAGAGGCCAGGGTCTCGAAGGTGTCTCTGAGGCAGTGCCAGTTCTGGCGGCCCAGCGTGAGCGCCACACCAGGCAGGCTGTACGCACAATGCTTAGCAATCTCCATATCCACCGTCTGGGCCCGGGACGGGTCAGTCATAGACAGGTACTGATCCAACAGCGCCTGAGGGACTACATCCTACAGCATACCATGGAGAAAAAAAATCATGTTTAAATGGGAATGTGACTTATTATCCTCCTCACAATAATAAGCAGCACATATGAGAACATATACACACAAGAGTGCTATAAAACAAGTTGGAACAATATCTTCCCAATTAATTACTAACATACTGAAAATTCTTAAATTATCCAGTTGTCAACAGAAGGCAAAAAAAAAAAAAAAAAAAAAGTGTTTTACCTGTTGCTTGGATTTTTTCTCCTCTTCTGGGCTGCTGCCATCACTTAACTCTGAATCATCACCATGACTCACTGGTAGGGTGGATTCTCGGCTCTGAAACACAAATGCCTTACACATTTAGAGATGTATGACTCATGGCATTCGACAGTATATAATGTAGAATGTATGGAAACGGAGTACGAGTAACCACAGAAGAGCATTTACACCATTTTGATAAAGATATGAAAAGTAAAAAAACTGATTTTGTATTATAAATGTTTGTGCATACCTCTACTTCAGTAGAGTCGATGAGAGGGACGTGGCAAGAGGTGAAGGGGTTATCATGAGCCTGCCGAGGTTCCAGGAACGCCTCGTCGACATGAGCGTCCAACGACGTGGCTCTCAGAGCAGCAGTCAACACGTCCACTTGTGCTGTTACACACAAATATAATGATGCAAAGTTTAGGAGTGCTTAATTTCCTTGTAGTGTCAAATACAATTTCAATCACAAGACTGCTCAAGTCATGTGAACATTACAGATATACAATGTTGATCTAACTGCATTCAACGAGGCTGAATATCCTGATTATTGAAAACGAAATAAATGAACGTCGCAGCCTGTTAAACAAGCTCGAAGGCTGACAATGTAAACACAGGTCTGAACATGAGCTTGGTATGCGAGTGCACAGAACCCCACAATTAACATACACCTGGCCTGTTATATCACACAGGTATGCACTTTACCGGGCATTGTGCAAAACTACCTTTTCATCTTCTGACAAACATCTGCACAGTGCAGAACAGTGTGACGCCACAATACCCTAAATGTATGCATTTGCGAATTTCACTTTCGGCTTTATACCAGTCTCTTATTAGGTTAAAAATTTGGGGAAATAAAACAGCTGTCTCGTTTGGGGGGAAAAGAGAACGAAGTATTGCCAATCCAGTCAAGTTGCGAAATTCAATTCAAAGAACCTTGGCATTTAGAGCATACACGAAACCTATTCCAACAAGAGCCACAGCATGTACAAAATCAATGTACAGTACAAATGTTCAAACAGCAGTGTGTTTCCCTAAGAGGAACAGTAGAACAAACTCCATGTAGAACAAGTCTAAACACTAGCACCCCTTGGTTATCTAAAAACACCATTTCCTGCAACAAGACATGCCTTCAGCATTTGAGAATTCAAAATTGATTTTCTACAACTTTTTCCCAAACCCCATCTTCAGGCTGCGTGCAGATGCTGTGCTGCTGTTACATGGAAGAGAAAGCAGAAAGACTAGGACCTGATCTATTTTGGGACTGGGCCAAATCACATACAAACCTGAATAAGCATCAAAAGCAGAAGCTTGCATATACCCCACACAAACATAACATTGCTTAAGATCAGGATTTTAGCTGGGAGTGATCTTCCCTTCTACAGGTATTTATAGTTTTAAAGTAATACTCTGGTACGGCATTCCTAATTCCTAGCTAATGCATGCATCAGGGTTAAAGCTCTGTGGTGTTTGGTCATACTGCTGTTAACACGAACACACCTTCTCTATTCAATGTTTGCTCAATTTCCTTGAGCTCATTTCCTTTCAGCAGAGACAAAAGAATGCAAGCCTTAGCGCCTCTGCCACTTTCAGTGCTTGAGGAATCTTCTAAAACCTGTGATACAACATAATCTATCTAACCAGTTAAAAATCTCATTACCTCAAATACAGGAACCAGGAACGGATATTGTGATCATGTACAATAGGTCACATGGTTAACATTTAAGCACTTCAATGAGGCTTTGCTAACAAATAACCTTAAAAGCAACTCTAAAGCCTTGAATATGTAACCACAAGAAAAAAAAAGAACAGAAAGTAAGCCAGGGCTTTTCCTCCATTGAACATTCAAAGACCTTTCTGAAACTTATTTGCCTGCATAGCAAATAAATGAAGCAAATGAAATTCTGTATACTTATTTTATAATATCAGCATAACTCCAATATGCTCATAGATCATAATCAACTCAATTTATGCTGAAAGCCTCCACCAAAAACTTGTGCAGCGTGATTGGCTACCAGCAGTCACATCATATTCTCTTCTGCACTAGAGAATATCGAAATGATAAATAAACCTAGAATGTAATTTGCAAAACTTCTTGGACATCCTAGAAGTTACATCCCAGCACTTTTAAAGTAATTCTAAAGTACAGTGTGAGCCCCTGTCAATCTGTTTACTAAAAATAAAAACGAACACACACTGTCTAAGCCATTTTTATTCAGTTACAGTTCAGAGACATCCAGAAAATGGCCAAATGTTACTTAAAGATGTTTGTTGGGAGTTCACCAGACATATCTGATCCAAACTGGAACATTACCCACAGACACTATTTAAAACAGTAGCTCTGAAAAACAAAAGGCAGAGAAATGCAGCCATCCTCACCTTTGACATCAGGGTCATCAATGTGGGGCTCCAGGTTCTCAATAAGCTCCTGAAGCTGCCTCCTGTCCAGAGATGGTGTGGAGACATGGGCAAAGGTGCTGGCAGCAGAAAACTCGTTGCCACTGTTGCACTTCTCCTCCAACAGCTCCAGGTCGAGGTCTATCTGTGGAATAGGTGTCCTCCAATAGTGGAATGAGTTATACAGCTCCTGCTCGGGTATCTCCACATTCTCAGCCACATGGTTTGGTATTGTACTGGAGGGAACCTCTGAACAGGGCGTGGTGTCCAGGTTCGAGTGTGTAGGATTCTCCTTCACAGGGCCTTCAGGGGTGTTTGAGGGGCTGTCTTGTGCTGTGGGATTTGGGGCCGGTGAGAACTGAGGTTCCTTGGCCGATTGATCTGGGTCTAGATCAGCCAGCTCAGAAAGGCACTTTGGACTGGGCCTGTCTGCATCAACATGGCAACAGGACTCATCCAGAGGTAAAGCTTCAGCTGCCTGCTCCCCTCCACCCTCCACAGCTACATCCACACCTTCTCGTTCTGACTGGCATATCTGGCCTTCACAATGCTCCTGAGTGCATGGTGGATTCTGGGAAATGCAGTTGGGCTGTGAGGAGGCAGCTTTTTCTTCATGTGGGAGGCTCTGAGTACTGTCTTCTGCAGCAGTTGTGTTGGTGCTAGTGGATTTCTCACCAGCCCTGGATAGTGGAATAAAAAAAATATAAAATACAACCAGATTTTCTATATGTTGTCTGAAGTAATACACTATATGGCCAAACGTTTGGACAGCTGACCATCACAGCCATAAGCAGGCCTTCCCCAAGCTACTGCACACAACAGGATAGAGTTTGTATGCTGTAGCATTACGCGTCTCTTCATTGGAGCTAAAGGGCTCAAACATGTTCCAGCATAACAATGCTCCTGTACACAAAGTCATGATGAGGTCCTGGAAGATACGGTTTGCCAAGGTTGGAGTGGAAGAACTCGAATGGCGTCTATAGAGTTCTGACTTCAACCTCACTGGACAACCACCAGGCCTCCTCTCTGCAGCATCAGGGCCTGACCTAACTAATGCTCTTGTTGCTGAACTGGCACAAATCCTTAAAAAAAAAATCTAGTGGAAAGCCATCACAGAGGACTGGATGTTTTGGCCATGTAACAGGTATCCTCCATTCTCTCTCTCTTTTTTCTTACTCACTTAGCTCCAGTTACAAGCAAGAGAGATTTCCACAGCGCTTATACAATCTAGTAACATAGTGTTTCAGGTTATGAATCAAAACAGATCAGAAAGTACTGTTCTGGACTGTTGCATCACCATCTGTCTCCACTTTAATTTACTTTTATAAAGATATAGAGGAGTGTCAATCAAATAACCCAGTGTAAATACCTTAGAGCTGTTCAGAAAGTATTATTTTATAAAGAAAACTCCTACCGGTTGTGCAATTGCTGGCCTCTCCAGTCAGCCTCCTCTGTGCCCTCTTTGAAATACTGGCCCACATTAGTGCTTGGACTGGCAAAAGTAGAGATGAACTGGCCCAGAGACTGGAACGCTGCCTGGCGTACCTGTCGGACACACGTCATTCAGTAATTAGCTATTTACTACATGCAGCACACACCTATACATTTAAATGAATAGAAAACATTGAAAACCATAATCAGATGTCAAATGTTGTTCATAACAAAAGAAAACTGAAAGAAAAAGTAATCATAATAAAAATGGTTCACTATAAATACATAACCCTGCACTTCATATCAGTAAATAAAAGATCCTGGCCCAGCTTCCAGGGGAGAAAAAAAAATCCCATTTATCTACAAACATCCTTAGAGCAGCTGCCCAGAAGAGGGAAGTCACACACCCAGCGGGAGGGGTCACTTATGAGGTTGATGAAAAGAGATGAGAGTTTGGTCCTGCGCACTTCCTGAGAGGTTGCCGAGGACACGGTCATGAAGCACTCAGCGCAGGCCTTCCGCACTCCCCACACATTATCTGAGCAGAGTTGGAAAAACCGCGGCAGCTGCACAGGAAGACAATGCAGTGAAAAAATGAAAAAAAATTACGCCACAGCCGAAAAGGAAAATCTTTCCCTGCCAGCATTATTATCTAAACATAATAAGCATTTTCACTCAAATCTAAAATCACATCTGATTAGAGGTTATAAGCTATATACATTACATTATAAGCTATATAATAGCAAAACTGCAAATTATGCCCAGTTAGGGTGAATTCAGTAATGAACCTGGAAAAAAAAGGTTTACAGCTTCATTAAACACCCAGACAGGTAAAACAGACCTGACATAACATGGGCTGGGCAGAACATACAGGTTTGGGAGGTTTGGAGTACATATCAGGGCACATAAACTTTCTCATAATTCAGCCAATTACTGTTACACAAGAGTTAGAGTGAGCCTAATCTTTTGCAACAGGGATGCAGAGTGTCTTTACTAGAAAAGTGCAGCCATGAGAAACAGCTGATCAGGGTGGCTCTCACAGGAATATACACACAAGCTCACACTCATTCACACCTAGAGTAGCCAATCCACCTTCCAGCATGTTTTTGGGAAATCCATGTGGACACAGAACATGTAAAAGTACACCCAAGCACTGTTGTAGACTTTTCATTTCTCATCAGCTTTCTAACACCAGTGTGACCTGTTTACATACAGCTCTGACAAAACACATGCAATACAATCATTATAAAACCTCAAGTGCAAATAAGACGTCCATACCAGTAACTCTTCTGTTGTTTCTCCACCAACAACAGTACAGATATCACCAAAATTTGCTGCACACACCTGGAGACAAAGCGAAGCATTAAGTCACTCTACATCAACGTTCTGTCTTAAACAGAAAATCCGTCAGTGCCGTCGTATTTCCCAAAAGGCCGATCAGAGAGGCTCACCTTGCGTACGTGGAACATCCTGCAGTCGCAGCACATTTCACAAAAGCGTGGAAGGAAGAGGCGCTCTGTAATATCCTTCCCCACCATGGGCGCCATTTTGCAAATAATCTGTTTCCAAACATTAGTGTTAAAAATAAAACGCTGAAACCAAGCCACAGGGTCAGAATGTGAAGTTATCAGCTGATAAACTCACTGCCATAGCCTCAGTCTTGACATCATCGTTGCTGTCTGGGGCGGTGAGATCAACGAGGACAGGACAGACAAGATTCTCGATGTCTGCCCGCTCTATCAGCTCCTGCTCCAGAAGCATCAGAAGGGCCGCCTGGCTCGTCTTTCTAACCTGTCACGTGATGGAAGCAAAAGGAAACACTGAGATGAAACGTCATACTCATATACTATGTGTAGTGGTACACTAGCAAAATGCCACACTGCTTAAACATCATTACTCTCCTGAGCCCCAGAGGCTGTGTTCCTAACAAGCATGGGTATAATGTAAGAAAAAAAACCAAACAGGTGTAATAGTCAGGATGAGAAAGAGCTAAAGAACATTAATGGTGCAATTCAGCATTCTGAAGCCCAAAGAACAAAATGATTCTTTCAGACAAACACTAACAACTAACTCCACCCAAGCACATATATATAAAAAAAAAGATGCAGGTTTAAACACACACACACTTACCAGGTTGTTCTGGTCAGCTAAATATCTCACTACAATGGGCAGCAAATACTTTGAAAATGCGTAGGGAATGGAAGGTCTGTTTTCTTGGCAGAAAATGGCGATATGAGGAATTTGCTCCATGAGCTCGGCTCGAACTGTAGGCTCTACAAACACAGGGACAGTCTGTTGTATTAAAACAATCAGGATTAAACGCGATCGCTAGTCAAGAGACCACAATGATAAAGCGTATCATGTTTCAGAGTCACAATGCTAAAGGATTTGGCACATCATGAATGCCAGTGTGGCATCTTCCCACTTGGCAAATGGTAATTTTGCAGCAGGACAACTTTCTATCATTGTATCTTTGAATAAGGAGTCTCACAATAACACAAACAACATTCATCAGACATTTGTTACACCAGGAACTTTCACAAACTTAGCGGTCTGATCACCTTTCCCTGCACAGCAAGGACAGCTTACTAAACGTCTCCAGGGCACATTAAAAAAAGGCTCAGCCTTTAGATTTTGCTTTGTAAAGTAGAAACACTTTATTAAGTCATCCAAGTCCCATCAAACATTAATAGGTGCTAAAGGGAGCAGCTCGCTTTGTAATACTGAACCTGAGACACAGCAAGGGCACAGGATACTCTAAATATAATATCACCTTTCTAGGAAGGTGTACTTTGTTTTAAAGACAAAAACAATGACAACGGGTTCATTTCAAATGCTGAAAAGCAAAAATTTGTTGAGGGATCAAACTGTGGTTTACCCGAGTCCTCCGCAAGTCTGCTGACTCTCTCGAGGACTGCAATACAATCCCTCTCATCCTCGCTAACTGCTTTTAGCGTATCCAGCAAACTGCGAGCCACCATCTGTCTGTGAATAAAATACTCATGAGAGGCGTGTGTGTGTGTGTTAAGGCAAGCATTTCTGGAATACAAAATGTCAAAACGAATGCAAAAAAAAAGAAGAAGCATAATTACAAAACATCCAAGACATTCAGATATTAAAGAGATATCCTGTACACCAAAAGACTGACAATAAGAGGCAACACGATTATAAAACGAATGCAGTCTACATACACGTACCTGTTAAATATGTTTTCGCTCGTGACGTATTTATCCAGCCTCCCCAGGGGCGTCAGCATCTCATCTTGCGATACAAAATCCAAGGCTGAAGGTATAATAATGACGTCAGACTCTGAGCTGTAGTCATCCACACCAACTATCAGAGACATTGGAAATGTTATGAGCAGGACCCACCACCCAGCACTCACTCTGGTAGTGAAGAAGACCTTTACCCGTTAAAGAGCTGCGACCAGAACGGACACACCACCAGGTTTAACAAAACGCTGAAAAACAAGCCATGCCGCTTGTTTATTTATTTATTTATTTTTTAACACTGTGCAAACACGATGGCACACTCCGTGTCCTACTGTCCAGATAACAGGCAAAACACCAACAAACAGGCAACGAGGTCCGAGGAGGTCAGCAAGGCAGACAAGACAGATCCGAACACCAATCAGTGATGCCAGGAGTCTCAGTGTTGGTATTACGGAGGCAGTTTTTTAACCTGTGCTTCCAGTTTCTAAACTGGGTACCTCCCAGGACACAGCGCAGCATTTTTTAGGTACAAAAGAAGAGATTTAGCGGACAGGCCATGCATTCCTCCTTTATGAGGTGCTTCTGTCAGATATGTGGATCAGATTAAATGTCACTCACCGACACCTAGTTGTGTTATCTAGGCTTTTCAGAGAATATATTGTTCATTTCTGTGCTCAAAGACACCTGATTAAACTCCCCGGTCTAACTGGTAGGTGTGCTAGAGCAAGGGAAAACATATCCAGCTGTGGGGAACTCGGCTTTAAAGCAGCAAACATAGATATAAAGTACAGAATGGGATGAGAGGAGAGGAGAAGGCTGTACATGACTGCACAGGCCCGAATGCTTTGGCATGATCACATCCTCAACGACTCACACGAGCACAAACCCATCTACACTGAGAGGCGACTCGTGTGTTTCCGTTTCACCGGAGCTGAACTCCGTGTTTGTTTGTACCCAGTGTTAAGATTATCCAACTGTTGTGTTTAAACTAATACTTCAGCAGAATAAGCTGAAACACCCGGCTAAAGCCCACTGCCGCCGAGCCCTAAACGCTCCTGTAGGCCTCTGAGGAGCAAACTTTGCCCGGTGTAGCTCTTAGCTAAGCGGCACAGCTTAGCTTTGGGTAACATTCAGCCCGGACCCTGCTGAAAGACGAGGTGCACACCAAAGCCTAAAAGAGCACCATAAACGCACAGCACAATACTTACATCCGTCTATCTCCTCTTGAGAATCCTCCTGAAGCAGCGCAATATCTGTGACAAACACAAAAACGAGATCAGTCGTGACTACCAGCGAGCTACACCTAAACTTGGCTAGCTAGCCCTGCTTAGCCAGGCTAGCATGTGTTTTCTTTCAAATATATTAACACACAATTAGCTAGCTAGCGTTAACCTGGGCAAACCAACAACAACCAAAAACTGGGTTTAAAGCACCACTCGTTTAGTTTTGTGCTGTAACTCGAGCAGACTTCTAACATACCCGCCATCTTGTCCTGGTCCTACATTTAAAAGTGGTCTGTGCCGAAGAGGCGACAACAACTGGAGGGGGGAAGCTAAGCTAATGCTAAACTATGCAGGAGGACGGAACAGCGCGCGGCGCTGGGATCTCACTGAGCCCTGTCACTACCCGTAACTTCGCCTCGTCGCCGAGGGGCAGCGCGCATGCGCGAATCTGTGTGTGCACTGCGCATGCGCAAACGAGTTCCACCCATGAGTGGTCATGTGCGCGGTAGCGGTTTGTGTTGTCGTGTTTTACAAAACCGCACTTTCGACAAAATTATATAGAAATTTCACAATTATCTATGCATTATTTCCTGTGAATATGTTTAATTTCTTATTAATAAACAACTGTATTTATTTTTAATATTTCATAATGTATATGTATATTTCTGTAATTGTTCTTAATTCAGTATTTTCTATATTTTGTACATTTATTTATTCATT
>JAOUQY010000046.1:13401590-13422469 GCA_028566355.1 Doras micropoeus | reverse complement strand
AATCATGGTTCAGACTGCTGACTCGACAGTTGTGAAGAAGACGATCATCAACACCCTCCACAAGGCCACAGAAGGTCATTGCTGAAAAGGCTGTCTGTTCACAAAAGAAATATTCTAATCATCTGAGATACTGGATTTCTGCTTTTCATGAGATACAAGCCATAATGATCACTATATTCTAATTTTTTGAGATGCACTAGTACATCCTATTAAATCTGTTTTTTGTTTTTTTTTTGCTTCAAATGGAGCACTTTCCACAGACTACAAAATCTGACTTCCTGTTCATTACATTTTAACAAATGAATTAACTTTACAAATTAATGCAAACCCTGGGACATGGATTCAACAGAGCCAAAATCAGAAGCATCCAACTTCTAGCTATTACATAAGGATGTTTTTGCAGAATCTGTCACTCCAGACAGGTGACTGCACCGTGTAACTGGCTACAAGAAGACCCGGCCTTTAATTAACATGAGGAAATAAGCACATCAATTGCTGATTAGTTCTTTTTCATCTTCAAAACATTGAAAAGAACTCAAATCTGAGGCTACAAAGGACACTAGGTTCACTAAAACTGGCCTAAAAAAAGAGAGACATTTTTCAAAATCTTGATCTATCCAGTTCCTGGGCACTGTGGCCTCAGGTGCCTTAGCTGACAGGAGTGGAACCTGATGTGGTCTTCTGCGGTTGGACCTCATCTGCCTTAAGGTTCAGTGTGTGTTGTTTGTTGAGATCACCACGGTTGGAAATAGTGCTTATTTGAGTTACCATAACCTTTCTGACAGCTTGAACCTGCTTAGTCAGGTCATTCTCCTCTGCCTCTGATCCCTCTCCTCAACATGGCGTTCTACATGCAGACCTGCAACTCACTGCTCACTGTTTTTCACACAATTGTGTTTAAATCAGAATGCCTGTGACCATGACACAGTCAAAATCCCAGTGAAAAATCCCTGGTGGTTGATGAGAACATTGACTAAAGCTCTTGACCTGTATATGCATGTCTTCATTGCATGAATGTACAGCTGTACAGCCATTTCCTAATAAAAGTGCACAGTGAGTGTACATTGCTGCGGTAAGCCACTGACATTATAAGGAAAAGATAACGACTTAAAATTGGACATACAATACCAGTTAAAAGAAATCTGTTGCAATATCCTAGAGTTCGTTTAGATTCATATTACATGCAGGCCAAGTCTGTAAAAGGAAGAGAAATGCCATCGTGTTCTCATGGAGAGGTCACAGTTCTGTCTCTGAATCAGCCCCAGGGAGAGAATAAGCCTGAGCCAAGACAGACGCTCTGAGAATTCCTCTTGTTTATAGTTTTCATGCAGAAATAGCTCCAGAACATGTTATTAGAGAAAGTAAAACTAAACAGAACTTGAGCGATTAATGGTAGAAAATAAAGGAGATGGGATTAGAAAGCGTTCTTGGTGAGAAAGCTATGAAACAGAGCAATTCGCTGAACAAAACTGTTGACGACACGCTATCGTCTTAGTCAGATTTTACTTACTTAGAAGGATGCAATGAGACGGCCAGGATTCGCCAGACTGTCATTATTTCATCTGCGCCAGCAACATAACAGCATTATTTATGTAATGCCTTTCCAAAAAGGTACGATTCTTGACTATATATTTTTCCGGTCAGACTTTTAACTCTTTCCTTGATTATCTTCTTTCTGTTCAATTTTTTTTTCCAATTCTCTTTGGATGACTTGTTTCTTGTCCAAATTATGTAAGCCCATCCTTACGTAATTCTCAAAGAGTGTTCTACTTTCTGCTTTTACTGAAGGGGTTATCCATTTCCTCCGACACCTACACAGTATTAGTACAACCCTCGGAACACACAAAGCCATTTAATATTAATCAAGCAAGGAACCTGATGCGCACTCGTGCTTGGTACTGAAAAATATGACGGTACATTCCTTCTCTCTGTGTCTCATGGGAAAGGAGGGACTGATGCCAATTACATTAAAAAAAAATAGTTAGGGCTGTTCCGACAATGTAGCAGAGTGGCAATAAATATCATCACTGCTAGTTGCTGGCATATAACAGTATAATGGGATATGATTGATTTAATGCAGGTAGGCCATCCAGAGATTATTCAGACAGTGATATGATTGATTTAATGCATGTGGGCTATCTAGAGATTATTCACATATTATGATTCAGAGATTATGCATATGAACTGCATGTGTAAACATGCGGGATTGCGGGTGTAAACCGGTTTGGCAGTTTGATTAGAGTAATCTATTAAAGATTATTACTTGACACGGTGTATGGGATAATCCCAATAAAATCTCAGCTGAATTCTATAACAGAGTGCGCAATAACATGCTCATGTTAGATAATGTCAGACAATACAAAATTAAATCCTCCAATAATAGACTGTGATTTAAAAAATGAATGTGTTACATCATCAATCAGTGATACACTGACATTAAACCTGTTAAATATCTTATGGTGCTGTATTATAAGGAAGCAAATCAGAGAAGTGAAAAACTGCTGAGACAAACTGTAACTGAACTTAAAGGTAACGATGGATTTTAAAAATAGTATGCATAGGAAACTGTCTGCATTTTTAAACTGAAGTCTAGTAAATATGCAACTCTAAATGAGTCCTTTAAGGACATCCTTTAAACACCCTTTATTGTCTATTCTAGCCATTATCTTGCCAGGGTGTCTCATTTTCACACCATTTTAAGTTGCTGGTCATATCCAGCTTTAATAAGTTACTCCGTGTGTTATGTGGCCACACCTGAGATACTGGTAAAGGCTGGTAGAGCTCTACACCATGATAAAGGATTCATACCGCATAACACATAGGTTATGGTTTTGTAGGTTTTTTTAGGTTTATTCTCCAACACAACAATGTTTAGGATGTATTATTAGTTCAATGTAGTATATTTTATAAATTGTCCAAATGAACACTGATTCACCTTCAATAACACTTTATTCTCATCAGGGTTACTATGGATCTGTAGCCTGTTCTGGGAAAACTGCGCACGAGGAAGGAATACACCCTGGAACACCAGCCTACCACAGTGCACCATGCACACACACACTTTCACATCATGAGGCAATTTACAGTAGTCAATGCAAATAATAACATGTATTCTCATGACAAGAATCGGTGAAACACCGCCTGCTGTGCCACTGCCGCACCAGTACATGTTTTGTCTCTGAAAGTGCTCAATTGAGAAAAAAAAACACTGTCTTAGGTTGCATAAAGTTTCATCATATCAGCTCAATCACATTATAAGACTTGGCTGAATCATCTAACCTCATACTGTAAGTCTCTGCAGGGCCTGAGATGCCCTCAGTTGTGGCCATTATGTTGCTCTTGTGGTGTTATAATGACGTTATCTTGTGCTCAGCTTTACCTGGTGGTCAGACGGCTACGCTTCCCCAGCGGTGAGTATGCCTTCTGTCCCTGAGATGAAGGTTCCTCCTTGTACTCTCTTTTTATTGTGGCATGGCCAGGGGGCCGACCACGAGGACGAGGCGCTGCATCACATCCTGGCAGCTCTTCCCTGAGAGAGTGTCAGAAAAAATGGAGACAATCAGCACCTATTCAACAGGAAAGGCTTTAAGAACAGCCGTCCAAAGTATTTGGGAATACTAGAAGATTGATAAAAGTATAGGGGATTCGGAAGAGGATTTGCCCAAGAACAATTTGCATTTAGATTGAAGTAGAGGATTAAGGCCTCTCCTGGCACTGGTTACACCAGGTACTCTCTTTAAAAGATAATGAGAACAGCCGAATGATAGACGAGGCATAAAACAGATCAGAGGTCTCCAAGAGCAGAAGAGACACTGCCTATCAAAAGTTTGTGGACATTGTTTTATGTAATATTTGATTAACAATGATCTCCAAATATACTTTAATGAAGCTTTATATTTAGAAGTATTACGGTTAGAAAACCAAAGTTTTAAATCCTGAGTCGATGATAAAACTGAGGTTACTACAAAGGTTTTCTAAACATAATGCGTCTAAACTTACAGCTTCATTAAAGTATACATAAGAGGAAGACACCATAAAGTCAGTCACTCTGGATAATGGTGTCATAAGTATATGTATAATGTTTGATACACAAGGTGTTAATGATCAATGAGTTAACAATCCTGAATCCTACTGAGCTCACAAGAAGGAAAACATTTATTCACAATTAACATTAAAAAGGATGTCTCGAGTTTTCATATTCAAGCAGGTCTGGGAGAATAAAGAGAAATTCAGTCTGAGGCCATAGACAGACACACGATACACACACTGATGCACGACTTGGCAAGTCAACTTGGCTTTAACTTCTCTGGTCATATCATTCTTTGTCTTTGTACATAAAACTTCCATATGAAGTGACAGGGGTAACATTCAAAACATTGAACTCAATATTTATTAGCCTTAGCAGGAGCAGAAAGCACTGCCTTCCACTACAACTAACTGCCAGCACAGCACTGATATTTCATATAACAAACTCCCTGAACCACTTGGCCCATGTCCACAGACAGGGCAAAATAAAATGAACGCAATTTCAGGCAGTTCCTCCGAAGGTGCATAAACCGGCTCAGTAATGCTGAGTTGGCATTTATCCCGTTGCATCCCCCATGTCTCTGAGCGTTTGTATTACAAGCAAGAAATGCATTTTCGGCATCTCCGAGGGTTCGGCTAGGAATAAACATGTCACTGAGCTTGTCAGCTCACTGCTAGAATGAAATCACCATGATGCTGTGCAGAGCTTGAAAACTAAATGTGAATTTGGGCATGAAATAGATTGCTTTTGAAACCTGGCCATTGCTCATTTACTCATGTGGTTTCATGCGGAATGAAAGGTTAATGAACGTGACCGGGTCTACGAGGTTTGAGGCATTGCATCATCTAGGGTAATAAAGAACTACGCTTCTGCTTAGTCACTCAGAACATTTTAGTCGTGTGATTTTCACATTCATTTTCTGTTACGTTGTGCTAAAATGTGGGCAAAAAAATACATTTTACAAAAGCTACTTGCTTTTTCTAAAGGCAAATATGCTATAATATAGAATAAAGTCTTAAATTACCCATGTGCCCTTCACGCTTGCTAAAAACAGGTCACTTGATTGTTAATATCATCATTTTGACGATCAAATATTTCCAAAGCACTAACTAATGACTAATACAGAATGCATATTGCTGCTGGTGCATGGAAACACTCCAAAATGGCAAACTTACAGGAGAATAAAAGACTATGTAAAACCTATGTATTATTAAGTCATTTTAGACCATTTCTATTGGTCCATTCATCATGAAATCTTGATATAATGTCAGTTATCAGTTTTACAACTGCCAGTATCAGTGGGGGAAAAAAATGGAGATGCAAGGTTTATGCAGGACAGCGACAATATACAAATCATCCAAGTAAGAACGCTAAAATGCACACATCCCAACCTGTTCTCTTCATGGCCGTCTTTGTCGTTCACCTCCTCCTCCTCTTGCTCAGCGCAAAGCCTTTTGGTTTTCTGCACAAAGTGCACTGGGACGAAGGTGATTTGTTTTTCACCACCGAGCCGATCAGGCAGCACTACTTCCTTCTTCATGTTAATGTCGGAATAGGGACAGCCGAAGGCACTAACAAGAAGAAGAAGAAGAAGAAGCAGCGATAAAAGAGCAGAGCAGATTAAAAAAATGTAAAAGATGGAGGCATGTGTTCCATTTTGCCATGTTTTCCCATTCTATGTTGCCTTTATCTAAAATACTGCTTATCCCCACAAGTACTTTGGACATCCCTATAAATGATTATTTATTGTGTTTTCAATAAAATGCACACGTTTCTGTTGTATTGAGTTTCTTTTGTTGCGTAGGTCACATCAGTTACTCTGTAGAGAGTACTGGGGCTGTAAAAGCACTGAGAAAAAGGACCATTTTTCATTTAGCATGCACATGGAGCACCATCTGGCTACTTCCCTCTTAGTATTAGAGGGCCCTGTTCCCATTACAGCTCCAATACCAACAACATCAGAATCATACGGCACCATTAGTAATGAAACTGAGAATGATTAAACACATTCTAGCACTCAGAGGGTTTTTTTTTCCCCTCATTGCTTTTTTTTGTGAAGCTCAAATCAATGTACTGAAAAACAAAACCCTTTCCAACCTAGGAACAATTTTCAAGATATGTTTGTGTGCAATGAAGTTAAAAAAAAAAAAAAGAAGGAAAGAAAGAAAGAAAAATGCTTAATCTGTGCCACTGCTCAGGAAATCAACAGCACAAACTGAATTACAATGAGCTTTTGCTTGTGTCACTGTCGTAACAAAATATGATTCACAGGAATAGCCAGTGAGTCAGGCAGATAACCATCATGAACAGCATCATCTCTGACTGAAGTAACTACGCGCCAACTATGGTCGAGTTTAAACACATAGGGAACGGTTTGTATAGTTCAGGTATAGCGAGGTTTTTATTGCATTTTAGGGCATAAATAGAGCAAGAGCAACAAATAATGTCTAATATTTGCATAGCACTTTATCATTCCAAATGCTCATGCACTCCATTCTCTTCTGTCTGACACTATTCATCACTGAAACAACTGTGCTTACAGCAAGTTTCCTATTATCCTTTTTTTTTTTAATTTCATGATCATGGTAACTTGCCAATATCAGAGTATGATGCTGAAGACCTGCACTGACTATATATGACTACTGATCATCAATCAAAGCTGCACAGCATTTATTTTACACTGCTTCATGTAAATTTGTATAGCGCCACAGAAAAACAGTTATATCAGAATAATTCATCCACCAACAACTTTATTTAGGGACACGGATACACTTATGCATTCATGCAATTATCCAATCATGTGGCATCAGCTCAATGCATAACACTAACTGAAGCACCTGACCAGTATCTGTGTAATGTTCACATCACAATGGGGGAAAATGTAAATCTCCCTGACCATGGAGTGTTGAGGATTTCAGAAACTGATATTTATACACAGCAGTCTCTAGAGTTTATACAGAATGGTGAGAAAAACAAAAAACACCCAGTTCGTGACAGTTTGGTGAACTTGGCAGAAAGCTGTTGTGTGTAACAATCCCAATTCAACCATTTCTGGTGTGATACTCAAACCAGCCCATCTGGTTTACACTAAATTACATGCCTTGGTCAAAAGATCAGATTTTTCCCCATTCTGATGTTTGATGTTTCCATTACCTGAAGCGTATGAACTGTATCTATGTGACTTTATGCATCGCCTTGCTGCCATATGAATGGTTGATTGGATAACGGCAGGAATGTGCAGGTATTCCTAATACAGAGCCTTTAAATCATTACCATCATTATACAGGCTAAAAGACTGAGTGACGTTCCTCATAACATAAAAACACCACTCTCGCTTACTGAAAAGCGCTTAACCACCATATTACAGCATATTGTAGTTTTTCCATATTACAGCGCCGTTAAACGATCCGCTTTAGAGTGAATAACAGTACAAGAAAAGTACAGAGAGGAGGGAAAGATATGACAAAGAGTAATGATTAGAGAAAGATAAGAGCATGATGACTCCTCATATCAAAAAAGGTTCTAGAGATCCAACAATGGACTGTGCACTTTATTTTAACTTGTGTGTGGGTGTGTGTGTGTGTGTGTGTGTGTGTGATATATACGTATATCACTCGATCTCTGAATTTCCACATGCTAACCGTGGACAATTAGACTATTTTTAATAGCAGAAATAAGAAAAGAAGCTGGAGGGTTTTAGGAGGATTGCAAAAATAGATTACCGTGTGTGGATGTGAGGAGGCTAAAATTACTGCAGTCAAACAGGCTGCGCTTCACTGCATGGCGCCCTTTTCTACAGGACAGATGGCTTCCAGACAAAAATCAATGCATACTTAAGGAGAGGTCATGCTGTATGATATTTTGAAGCGGTTTGAAAGTGCTCCCTACTGCCTTGTAGAAGACAGACTGATCTTTGAAAAGTACTTCATGTTTCACTTTTTTTTTTCCCCCCCACAGGAACCATTATTTTTGCCTCTCTCAATCTGTGTCTTATGCAAATGTGTTGCAGAACAGTTCCATCACTGAACCTCCTCTTCTCTGCTCACTAAGCAGCAGTTAACATCACAAACATAGTTAAACTCCTAATGGTCCTAAGCCTGCAGTTAGTTCAAGGAACATGAGGTGAGGTTATAGTTCTTTCTTCTCTCAGGGTTTCCTCTCTGTAGAGCTAAACGTTCCTCCTGCTGTCTGATGAGATCCTGTTGATCCTGACTCTGTCTGCCTTCTGGCACTGCTTGATCCATCCTGATGCGCTATTCCTGCTTGGACCTTCCTTTATCTGAGAAACACTCTCTGCTGCTGCTGCTGAGGATGGCCCCATGTGGATAGCCTAAAGATCGCCGTGGGTAGTACCAAACTGATATCCTGAAGATAGCTGTGAATGGTTTCACTTATACGTGGATAGCCTAAAGGTTTCATTAATTATTGAGTGGATTACATCACTTGGATGCTACAGACTTAAAGCTACAACCGCTAATGAAATGAAAAATGACTCCGACGCTCATACTGAAGAGACAATCCAAGACGTTTAACAGTGTTCAACTTTATACGTTGTATACCGTTATGGTAATGACTCAATCACAATATCCAGGGTCACCCGGAAGAGGACGGGTTCCCTTTTGAGACTGAATTGAACCGAATTAAAGCGGTGAAAGCGTAAACAGGTTTTTAAAATAACTGCGTGCTGCTTTTTTGGTTAAATTGTACTGTGCTGGGAGTCACACTCTGACTCAGAACTCACAACCCTGCTATTTTCACTTTCAGATAATGGTTCGGCTCATCTATTTCTGATTAACGGAAAGGGAATGGAAATGCAGAAGCTGTGCAAAAACAATATAGAGTAGCTTCCTGAGAGTATGCCACTAATATGCATGTCAAATTATATATTTAATTTTTCATTTTGTCAAAAGGTTTTATATTGGTATGCAGATGTAGGACTTCAGTATTCGCACTTCAGGACCCCTTCACATAAGCAGCCTTTAAGTTGTCCTAATCATTTATGGCAGCGTATCATAGAGATGAAAAACCCATCATAATGTTCTCCTGGATGCCTTTCGTAACGGCGCTAAACCCTGCTGAGCAACTCGGATCGTATTCTCCATCTGCATGTGACTCTTGATGAAAAGGTAACGCTATTGCGAAGCTTAAATGGTTAGTCTTGAGGGAATCATATGTTAATGCATGCAAATAGAATGTAAATTATTCACTAATGAAGCTCAGCTCTATTCAAGGGCTGAGAAGAACATTTTCTGCCACATGGATAATAAACGCCGTATCTCTCATGCTCTCTCTAATTAGAAACGGCTCTCTGAAGAACTCCAGTCTCTCGATCTATAAATAAAGAAAAGTATCCGTATTCTACTGCTGACTGATTCCGCTGTGATTACGCGGCTGGAAAAGGTGAACAGCAAAGCAGCTGAATATGTTCCAGGCTTTATAGAGATGTTCAGATGATAAAGGACAGATCAGACACAGCAGGACAGAATGAAGTTTACAACAGCAGATGATAATTCGTACTTTGTTTCAATCAATCAAAATTTAACTTGATATTTCGACAGGTGACAGTATTGATCTGCAAGGGCTGGGAAAGAAAACCGGTGAGGAGTGACAGAGGCAGAGGCATTCAGATGCAGCACAAAGCTGTATGCTTGGCAAGAAACCATCAGGTTACAGAAAAGGCTTGAGCATAGAATAAATTCAACATTTTTAGGTAGCTGGACTTTCACAAACAATTGTTGAATACTCTACACACTATGTAATACAGTGTTTAAATAAAAGAATGCCTTAAGCAGATCAATGCAGGCAGGCTTTCAGCTAAAGATGCAAGCTACAGATCCTCAGGAGAAACTCTCGTAGCCTGGCTTGTTTAACCTTCAGGACACTTTCCTCTAAAATGCTTGGATTAATAGGCTTTCGTGATGCGACATGTTCACATGTCACGTTCAATCTGGATCGATTCAGCTTTAAACAAGATGATCACATTCCAGGGTTATGTCAGAAATGCTTTAGGCATCTACAACCATGACGAATGTTATGCCATACCTGTGGTGTCCTGTGTATTTTGCACCCTTGATGTGGCCCACTCCCCTGCAGCCTGGGGTTGGACACACTCCCTGCGTCATGGAGCTCTTGAGGTCAGAAAGTTCTGCATTTGCTGTTAAAAAGCAAAATGAACGCCCAGATAAATTGTACTGAAATACATCAAGATCCAGAAAAAGGTTTTTCTAAAATCGCCTTGTTGCTGGCTAAATGTTGTCCCTTATTTTGCAGGTTCAAACTTTAAGAACAACTTACACGTATCAAGCATCAAAAGCACCGCTCAGTGGTTAAGACATTGGACTTCGGCTCAGAAGGTCATAATTTCAAATCCCAGCACCACCAAGCTGTCACTGTTGGGCCCTCGAGCAAGACACTCAACCTTCAACTGCTCAGTCGTATAAATGATATACATCCAAGTCATTCTGGATAAGAGCGTCTTCCAAGTGCCAAATCGGCCACAGAAGCGAGCCATGGTGTCAGATAAGCGAGTGAATAAATATTTTTCACACTCTGAGCATGCTTGTACACAGTTTCTAGTGTGCTTCCAGCTTCATCTAACAGGCAATATGGATAGTCAAAAGGGGCAAATTAGTTATTTCTCTGCTAGAGGAGATAATAATGGATATAACGGATAGGGAAAAGTTCAAATCAGTTATTTTGTTCATACTGTTTGTATGTGCTGAAGTCCATGATGAAATGTTATATTGCATGTAATATGTAATAAGTGTTGAATTTTACTGTGCCCGTCATACCGAGAATTTGCCGACGCAACACACTCACAGTTTCAGGACCTGCATTATCCAAAAAAAAAATATTTGGCCATCAGCCAACACCAGTATTGACCCAGAAGGCCTGGATACCTAAAAATAAATGACCAGAAATACTTATTGACTTATCCCCAACCCCCCACTGTAGTTATGGCACAAGGATTAGAGCTAAATGATGCCTCCCTCTTAACGCATGATGCATTTTTCTGTGTTTTTTTACTTACTATTACCTTGCTATAATAGTTTGGAATTTCATTCATGTGCAAATCTCATGTTCTCATGCACAGACACAGCACAGTAACCAGGTCAAGCATAACACAGCAGAATCAACATAGCCAAATGTCAGCTCAGACCTCAAAGAGGTCAGATTCAGAAGTGGAAATGTCATCGCTAGATCTGAGTAATGCTTCTTGGGGCACTGATAAAAGTCTGATTTGCAAGTTAGATACTTTCTTATTTATTTATAGGTTTAATGTTTTACACAGTGGTTACATTCATGACAGGAGAGGTTTGTATTTCAATTTTTAATCCTTATAATCCTTGTCATCAATGGCAGGGAATTTAGTATCTCCAATTTGACTGACGTACATGTTTTTGGACTGTGGGAGGAAGCCGGAGCCCCCAAAGGAAACCCACGCAAACACACAGGGAGAACATACAAACTCCACACAGAAAGGACCCAGACTGTCATGCCCAGGAATCAAACCCAGGACTATACCCTGGACAGGTCATGTCATGTATTATTTTTTAAACAGATGGTGTATGGCAACAAGCAAGATAAGGAGTATAAACTCAGGTCCTAATGGATCCCCACAGAGATCTGTGTTTGCCTTCTTTTAATAAACCAGCTACAGCCCACGGAGGCCTTGGTAATTAGTTAATCAGTTAAATCAGGTGTGTTAAATAAGGCAGAATACTAAAATAAGACTTGGAGTCTAGCACTCCTTGGCCAGACAGAGGCAGTAGTTAAAGAAAAGATTTTCAGTGTTTTCAATGACAAACTTAATTCTATTTTTGAATAAACAAATTTTGAAATTGATTCCTGCAACACACTCAAAAAATGCTGGTGCAGAGGCATGTTTACCACTGGATCACATCACCTTTTCTATAAATTATACTTTTTAATCATTTGGAAAATTGGATTGGAAGATACTGATTATTGCAAGTGGAATTTTTGCCCATTCTTGCCGTTTACAAGACTTGAGCTGCTCAACAGTCCGTGGTCACTGTCGTCTGATTCTCCTTTTCATGAGGCTCCATACATTTTCAATAGGAGACAGATCTGGACTGCAGGCAGGCCTGTCAAGTCACGCTGTTGTAACTCGTGCCTGGCATTGTCCTGCTGAAATATACATGGACATCTTCCTGACAGCAGCATATTTCTCTCCAAAATACCAATATAAAGCTTCTGAATCAATGTTAACTTCACATAAATATGCAGATTACATATACCATCACAGATGCTGGTTTTTGCACTTTTCATTGATAATAGTCTGGATGATCTTTGGCACATGTCCATTTTTCCCAAATACAAGCTGAAACGTGGACTCATCTGACCACAGAACGTTCCACTGTGTTTCGGTCCATCTCAGATGACTATGGGCCCAGAGAACTCCCTTGTGTTTCTTGTATAACCTTTTCAGTCTTATTTTGTCACTGGCCCAGTTTTTTTGAGTGTGCAGCAGGTGTTGTATTCTATTGTTTTTTATTTTTAGAAAATACAGGCGGAGCTGCTTTACATCCTGGGAGCTGCTGGTCTTTGCAATCACTCAATTTCCTTTGAGAACACCTTGATCACTCCATCTTCAGAAGCAAGTAGCCTTGGAGTAGGTATAGATGATCAAGTTCAGCCATGTTACTCCCTTGCTGCACACCCTTCACTGGCTTCCTGTAGCAGCTCGCATCAGATATAAAACCCTGACGTTGGCCTACAAAGCCAAAATGGTCCAGCCCCTGGCTACCTGATGGCAATGGTCAAAGCCCTTCGTGCCTCAAGTACGGCTTGACTTGACGCACCGTCACCCAGGACACATGGCAGGCAAGCATCCAGACTTTTCTCTGTCCTGGCACCAAGGTGTCTAAACAGTGGAGTCACTTGCTTTCTTCAAACACTGACTGAAGACCCACCTCTTTCGAAAGCACTTGAATGAGCACTAACTCAAAGCTTTTGGTTCATAGGACTTGTTTTGCTTGTAATTTTTATTAGTTACTGGATGACTAATTTCTAGCTGTATCAGAGCTCAAAGCACCATGAATTCAGGTACTTTTGGATATTCCAAGTTACTGACTAAGCACTTTTGTAAGTCACTCTGGATTAAAGCATCTACTAAATGCCATAAATGTAAATATTAGTGAAACACTGAAAATGTTTTCTTTGTATTTTTATCAGTTAAATAAAAGATCAAGCGATTTAACAAATTACAGTTTAGTTTTTATTGCATTGTTACAAATTGTCCCAAAAGCAGGATTTTATATTAAGTGTTACTCATCTCTAAAACTTAAGACAGAATGTGTATTTGAGAAACACCAGTACCTGACCTTTAAATGACCTTTAGGTTATGAAGTTTACACTCACTCAGTGGAGGTTCCAGGGGGTGACCGGTCCTTGCACACCAGCCTACAGGATGAAGGTCTGGCAGGTCTGAGTCAACCCAGAAGTCAAACTTGGAGTGCCAGCCATCAAAGTGCACCTGTTACAAAGTTTAGGTTTAAGCAAAGCCAGTACAATACAATATGTTAATATAAGACAATATAAAATATTGCCAGGCCAATCTTCCAAGTATCTGTTTAGGGATTGTGGGGCTCTAAGCGAGAGAAGTAGATTTGCTGGCAGCTGGACAAGGTGGACAATATTCAAGTCCAATTATGCCACAAAATGCTGACAACTTTCTTTCAGTTATTAGTCACCAAGCTGGTATTGACTGTAAAACTATTACATTCTGGCACTGGTAATGAAACACATTATCATGCCTTCTGATAACGGCATATGTGCAACAGCTCTGACACGCATTTTTTTAAATACAAAAGACATCAAATCTCAGCAGAGTCGGCATAAAGCATGCTGCATCTGGACCATCTCAACAGGCAGCATCTGATGAGGCTCTAATGTGATTTCACTGCAGTGTTCAGTTAAGAGACATTAGGTTTCAGTTGCAACAACAGTGTTGATGTAGTAAACATCATTAAGTGCAGATCAAACTTAGCCTATGCTACCTTCTATTTTCAGTATAAAGAAAGCTGTGCTACTTCTGTGTCACTTTAAAAAGTGTTCACAAAATGGTCCAATAATTAAGTTTTATGCTACCGACTGTTCCAGGTTTAGTCAGCTTGATGAACCTAAAAAGGTCTCCCACAGACACTTCAGAAAAATAACAAAACAAAAACTGGAGGAGCAAAACAGAAGTAATGCTGTAATCAATATATAATTTAAAAACAATCCTTATTTAGGACTGCTGTAGTCTGACGTGAATTGGAGTGAGTCTGATTGAAATCAATACATTCAACAAGCTGTTGTGATATGCATTAGAGCTACACACTTCTAATGACTGGGATCTGATCACACAATTAGGAGTGGATACAACTAGGGGATATATTTCATATACTTAATAATGGAGACTACAGCGTGTTAATGACACCATGTGATGCATCCTCTGAGCTTTGGCTCGGGGTTGTACATCCCATAACACACTCACAGTCCTTTTCTTTCCTTTCAGTATCACCAATTTAAAGCCATTACCGAGTCCCTGATTAGGGAAAACCATTCAAGTGTATGGCTAATATGTAACAACTAATAAGGCAGCGTCTAATACAGTGGCCAGTAAGAATACACAGTCTTCAGATCACCACCAAGTGCACCACCCGATACAAATATACCAGCACACACTTGTCAGTGTTGATTCATTCTCTGTAGCCCACCAGTTGCCAGAGAAAACAACTTGATTTTGAAATAATTTACCTGTCAGAAACAAACTTTCAATTACAAAGTGTCTAAACATTTCTGACAAGAATGTCCACAGGAAGTGTTCAGTAGTATACAAAGATTTCCATGATATAAAAAGCATGTTCTTATAATAAGGCCCACGAGAGACGTTTACCAGAACACAAAGGCACCATTTGTTAAACGTCCCTTGCCCAGACATGTTGGGTGTGTAGCTGGTGTCCATTTTGTTCTCTAGCTCACCTTAACTCTGTAGTCTTCAGTATCAACAATGGAGGCCACGCGGATCAGCATGGGGTTTCTCCTGTCCACCACCTCCACCTTCATGTTTTTCTGAAATCCATGAAGGGCTCTCTGCAGACAGACATTGTTGATGACTTTCTGACAGGTTAATAAACCACATCTGCAATCGCAGAAGTTACAGCTACAAGCTACTGTGAAAGAGGAGTGAGCCTGCTTTAATTAAAGTTCTGATCAAAATGTGTACAGCCCTAAGGAGTCCCTTTTTCAGTCAGGACATTGCAATTGGAATTCATGAATACACAGTTATGAAACACTTTAATCCTGAGGCACAGCAAATTAATATGATGCCTACATCTAAACCTAATCCGAATCTTAATGTCAATAACTAAAAGGAAACCTTTAGGTTCTTTTAACTATTTTATTTCTTCAAATTAAACCTGCAAGTTGTTTAGTTTTTTTAAGCCCCGCCCCCCATGTCTACATGAGCAAAGAGGGTAATAGAAGAGCACATGCACAGATCTGAGCTTTTTATTCACACACAGGCTTTGTGGCTTTTTTTTTTTTTTTTTTTAAACACACACACACTATACAAATGTTGTCTCATGCTGATGTGACTGACTACATTCTTTGCTCACCATACAAAAGGCTTGGCTCGGAACTGCAGAAGCGCCATTGTCTTCTAAATACTCCTCCCATATGAAATGTTCTGGGTTCGGGTGTCCTTGAACAAAAGCCAACAACACAATCTGATTAGGGAAAAAAAAAAGCATCACACAAGCTGCCAGGCTCACTGACTTAGAGAGTAATGTGACTGAGGCACGTGGCTGAGTAAGTTGTTAATGGCTTGGGCTAATGCTGAACGTTAGCGCCTTCCAAGAACGAGAGAGTGTTATTTATCAGACGTGAAATAGAAGATTAAACATACCACTCACTGTCTGCTGCAGGAAATGGCTCAGACTGCATTATCTGTAAGATCTGCTTTTGTCTCTTATATTGCTTTTCTTCCAATAAGCTGGGAGTTCACGCCCTATTTCGCTGCAAACTTTTTATAACCACGGACAACATAAACTCCACAAACCCTTTCAGTACAACAGTACAACAGCAGGCTCATTATTTCAATTCACACAATAATAATCGGACTATGCATTGGAGCCACAGAGCCTTGTATAAAATCTGCAGCTTGCTACATGAGTGAATTACAAGCCAGTTACATGAGCTGCTTTTCCTGTGGACACACACACCAGGCAGGGGTTCTTCCTGTCCACTGCCTCCAGTTTCATGCCCATAAACAGGGGACTTTAAAAATAACATTGGAACATTGGATTTTTTTTTTTCTTTAATAAATAGTTAATGATTAAATGTCCTGTTTCATTCCAAAAATGACAGAATACCAGTATAACCGCTTAATTAAAGCACAAACTGGAACAGAATTTTTTATTTTTTCACAAGCACACACTGCCTACTGCAAACACCTATAAAGGAAAGGAGACCTATATCACAGTCATGTGCTGCTTACACACTTCATATCCTTGCCAGCTTGTGCAGTTCAGGTGTGAAGATATAAGCCTGTCTACATACATCTGGGTTTAACTTTAAGCTTAGTCTGCTACTCCGGAGAGGAATGGCTGTGCTAGCTGCTATCACCATAAGCCAGATTTCCCCAAACACACCTCTAAAGCAGTGCTCCATCTGTCTCTGTGACAGCAGTGTGACTCCCTCCAAAAGGTCTCCAATGCTCAATTACATGCGCCTGTGCTCACACAGCAGTCTGACATACGATAAAGCCAAACTAAAAGTGAGTGATAACGGAGGCAGAGGAGGTTTCACCCCAAACACATCTCCAGTACATGGCTTGATATATAATGAATGTGCTTGAGGATTAATCTAGTAGCCTGAGCTATTCATGGAAAGCTGATGACAGCTGCAGTTTGTGTGAAAACCTGGGTATAGCTTTAGCTTAGGACAACTCAGCAGACCAGAAGAAATGCATGAGGGAGGGAGGGATACACACACACACACACACACACATACAGTGAGGAAAAGAGGGGGAGAGAGAGAACAGAAGAGTCAACCAAATATTATGAAAATTGTATATTTATTATATTTCTATTACAGTCTTCTATCTGACCGAGTCATAATGTTGAATAGTGATTACTAAATCATTGTTTCCAAGAATCCCAATGTTTCCAAGGATCATAATAAAGTGAAGATTGAAATACAATAACACTTCAGAGAAATACTGGTGCCAATTATACTATTCTAGACCCCTATACAGTGTATAAATCTGAACTATCCACTTCTGGATGGATGCACTGGATTTCCCAAAATTATAACTCAAACTCATTTAGAACAAAATCAAGAGACAATGATGTTGACAAATCCCATTACAAACCCCATTTCCAGAAAAGTTGGGACACTTTCTTAAAATGCAATAAAAACTGAAATCAGTAACTTTATGCCTACAAAGCCACTCCGCTGTAATGCATGCAGAATGAGGCCGGGCATTGTCCTGCTGAAACAGACATGGAGGTCCTAGTAAAAGTTGTTGCCTTGATGGCAGCATGTGTTTCTCCAAAATACTAATATAAGCCTTCTTATAAAATGTCACAGATATGAAGATCACACATGCCGTGGTCACTGATGCTCCCCCACGTCATCACAGATGCTGGTTTTTGCACTTTTCATTAGTAACGGTCTGGATGGTCTTTTTCATCTTTGGCACATAGAATCTGACTTCCGTTTGTCCCAAAAACAAGCTGAAACGTGCACTCGTCTGACCACAGAACGTTTCCACTGTCTTTCGATACAATTCATCAGTGTTTCTGCTCAAAATTAATATGGCTTCCTCTTTGCATAATACAGTTTCAGGTTGCATTTCTTGGAGCAGTGTTAAGTGACAATGATTTTCCAAAGAATTCCTGAGCCCATGTGGCTATGTCCATCACGGTAGCAGGATTGTTTGTTTCTCAAACAATACCGCCTGAGGGTTCAATGGTCATGCATATTCAACAGCATTTTCTGCCCTTGGTCTTAATGCACTGATTTCCCCTGACTCCCTGAATCCTTTCATGATGTTATGAACTGTAAATGGTGAAAAACCTAAATTCTTTGCAATCCTGCACTGAGAAACATTGTATTTGAACTGACTGACAATTCTCTCACGAAGTTTGGCACAAACCCATCCTTGCTTGCTAAAACTAAGCCTTTGGTGGCTGCTCCTTGTATACACAGTCCTTGTATACACAGTCTTGATGACCTCACCTGTTACCAGTTAAACTGCTAATTGAGGAATCTTCCAGAACAGTGTTACTTTTAAAACCTTTTCAGTCTTATTTTCCCTCTGTCCCAATTTTTTTTTTTGGAGTGTGTTGCAGGCAACAATTTCTATTTTTTATATTTAATAAATAGTATTAAGTTTGTCATTGAAAACACTGAAAATCTTTTCTTTCACCTTTTGGCTGTTAAATAAAGCTTCAAGTGAATGAACAAATTACAGAGGTCAGTTTTTATTGCATTTTTAGAAAAAGTGTCCCCAGGGTTTTTAAAAGAGTTTGGTGTGTACATGCATGTCTGAATGTCAGCTGTGGGAATAGATCAGATAACCAGTGGTTGTAGGGTTATGGTATGTTATAATGAGAAGTCAGTGTAAGTCCTTGTTAATGCACAGCATTTGGAATAGCTATGTATTCAGTAAAACACAACTTCAATCTGCCCATTTGTTTAGGACATGGCTTGATGGATCAATACTCTTTGTCCTATCAAGCACTTCAAAAAGGAATTAAACAATAAAGCTTTTGAAAGCTTGTGAAAAAATATGTCTGTAGATATTTGAGTGAAATAAATTCACGACAGTCACTTCAAATCTTGGGAATGCATTTAAAATCTATTCCAACATGCACTATTGTTTAATGCAGTAATAGTTTTCCCTGGTATGTGAGAAAAGGTGTTGGATAGTTTAGTAATTAAGGAACTACTCTGCTTAAAATAAGAACACAGGAACTGGAAGTACTAGTTACACACTAATGAAATTGAAACAATTTTTTTGTCCAACATAAAATAAATTCTTAAAAAAAGGAACTAATTAAATGATGCCTAGAGCCACAAGAGCAAGCTCACTAAAGCAAGCAGGGAAACTGACAACATCCCTCTAATATAGCTGGATAGATCCATGAATCTTATACGTTGCATGTATAGACATTGTCCTGATCTCTACATTTTCTTTTAAAAATGTCAATTTGCTAATTGGCAAGACAGACAAAAGAAGCCTAGGGTAAGGCTTTGGTACCTACCCTGAGGTGCTGTGAGAGGTCGTCCGTGGTCCTGGCACCAGCCCACAGGGTGGATATAGGGGCTACTGGCATCACACCTGAGCAAAGCCAAACCAAATGAAAGTCACACGTGACTCCTACTTTAATTTCACTTGTTTAATAACGTCACTGTTGTCTGAAATGAATATAAATTTCATGCAGCATGTAAGTATATTTTTAAGCTTTACTGACAGTTTGGTGCTGGATGCTTTCAGCTCTAATATGACGAGTATAAAATCCAAGAATGAAAAGAAGTAGAATCCTGCAAGAGGAAATTAAATAGTCTATGGAGACTATGAACAGTCTCTGCTCTGTGCATGTGTGTGTTCTGCAGTGCGTCATGAGATGATTACTTCTATCTGGGAAGGCTCAGAGCTTCTCCTGCTGGAAGCAAGTAGTATAACAGAAAGAAGAGAGCATTTATCCTCTTCTCAACACTTAAGCCAACACACTAATCTCTTTAAAACACCGCTTTATTTCTTTTTACAATAAATTGCATTTACTTATATCTCCCTGAAAAGTGCCATGTTAACTTACAGAAAAGTAACATTTGAATTGAAAGGTCACTGCTCAAGCTGATATTATAAACAGCCAATCTATCTTCATCCTATAAACATTATACTCACCATATCTCACTTATCTTTAAAAGATGCTAAATGAACAATACACTTCACTCTAAACATGTTACATCAGGAAATATTTCTGAATGAATGCCTGACAGACGTTTTCCCGCAGGCATCATGACTTCCTTCAGTGATTCAAAAGCAAGCCAGATACACTTCTCTGTAAATAAATGCAGAATATGAGCCATGACATGTCTCCAGAGTTCAATTAGACCACGCTGACATAACTCACAACTCTGTGCCTTCATTACATATTCAAGCCAAGGGCTTAATAATAAGTGAGGACAAAATCCTAAAATTTCTGGGTCCGTTTTCTGTCCTTTGTTTATATTTTACATCCGGTGCTGAATCCGATAGCTTTCTGCTCGTCAGTTCAGTACAGTAGAGACTTTGGTTTCATTTTCTCCGTGAGTTCTTGTATTACAGCGTCTCTTACCAGTAATCGTATGTGTCGTCCCAGTTGTCAAAGTGAACCAGAAAGCGGTCGTCTACAATGTCGGCTATAGTGGCCACACACACCAGGCAGGGGTTCTTCCTGTCCACTGCCTCCAGTTTCATGCCCACTTCAAATTTTGAGGTGGTATTAGTCTGTTAAAAGATGTTCATTTTATTGAGAAATGTAAAAATGAGCAAAAACAGAGAATTAAAATGGATTTTAAAAAAAATTTCAACACAAAGATCATCTTGTTTGTCTGCTTAACAGATAATTAACCATAATGACGCTCACCAACAGTTTCTGGACCAACCTGGTCCTAATAACTCCTTGTAACTCTTCTCAGTAACACCGACACTTTTTTTTCCCCAGAAAATGGTGTTATATAAAAACATACCCAATACAGATTAGATTTACAGCTCATGTACAAATGTACTCCTAAGTGGATTTTGGCTGCAATTAGATGTCAAGGGCACAATTTAAAATCTAAAAAAAATCACCTC
>JAOUQY010000046.1:13267963-13278825 GCA_028566355.1 Doras micropoeus | reverse complement strand
CCCTACACCATACTAATAAATTATTGTGGTCTAAAATGACAGGTGTTTCAGTTTCATTGTCTAACCCCTGTATGTCAGTCTTCCTGTTATATTTAAGTTAAAAATTGAAATCGACTACATCGTTATATCTCTATCTGCCAGAACTTTTGATTCCAGTTTACAGTGTCAGTTTTCCAAAAACAGTATCAATCTCTCAGTTTCTTCCCCATGATATCACATACAAGTGGCTATTTATAAGCTATTATTTTATGTGGCCCATGAGCTGCTTGTGTCTCATTAGGTTTGTGAGAATTTGGACATTTTTGCAATGGGCTCTACCACATACCACATACCACATACCACAGCTCACTGATTCTGCACAGCCAAACAAACTAAGTACTTAGCAGATACAACAACTTTTCCTCTTTGCACTAGATTTATTTTATTTACAACCAGACCACATGCTCTGTATTCAGGTTAACATGGCATTCTTAGTTAATCATTTGCCTGTGCAAATTTGAATAAAACAGGGTAGTATGAGCTGACTTTAAATGCATAAAATTTGCTTTGTAAATATTCAACCATACTATATAACTGAAAGAATGACCATTTTGGGTGCTTTTGCTTTGCTGGGAAATGTGACTCTTTAAGTGATGTGATTGTATATTTGTATTTAAAGGCAACTTTTGGACCCTAAACCTAATATCACCAAGTAGTATAACCACAGAGGGACAGTGGAAGAGTGACCTCTGCTGCTCACAGCTGAGTTGGGGGCACTTTATTGGGAAACATATAACAGGAAACAATGTCTGCAGACATATAGATACAGGACCTATGTAATATACAAGTGTTTAAGTGATATGTATTCACATTTATCTGAGTTATCTGATTTAAAAATAATAATAATTCCAGTAGGTGGACTGGCTACACTAAATGTTGGATTAGTGTGTGAGTAGGTGTGTAAATAATGCCCTGTGTTGCTATGTAGTAAGTATTCCCACCTTATGCCCAGTATTCCTGGGATACGCTCTACTCTATCCCAGTGTGACCAGGACCTACAGTGACTTACTCTAATTCATTGTGACCAGGATAGAGTGGTTACTGAAATGAATGCTGAATGAATATACAATATGAAACAACTCATGATTTGTTGGCAGGATGATTGCTTAATGAAGGCTGTTTTCTGATCAGTGCCAATTTTGAGGCTGTGTAGACAGGACAGTGAGTCGCTATCAAGACAACAGCACTACCCTGATACAGCAATTCCTTTATGTGAACTGCTTTTAAGACAAAGAGGAAATGATCATATCCAGTGATCTGTGTCTCTTACACATACACACACACACACACACACACACACACAAAAATAACTTTTGAGTGAACACATGGATGACAATACAATACAAAAAATAGAATGAAATGGAAAAGACATTTACCAAATCAGTGTCTGAATCACAGCCTCATCCAAGCTAAAAACAGTAATAAATTACTAATATGACTCATATTGTACTTGAGTCATTTCCATACAGCCCGATGTTACATTCAGCTACAATGACCATTCACATTTACACTGTGACTGTATCCAACAATAGCAGGCTCTCGCTGGAGACATGATGAGATTCGTCATGGCTCTGTGCACAGCTTGAATGAAAATCTCATGTGCCGGTGAGACAGAATTACCTCAGACCCCCTGTCTCAGTGTGAATAGGAGCATCAGGCCTAAGCACCTCCACATGAACCCTCCCAATTCCCTAGATCTCATATTCTGTGCTGTTTCAAGAGTACATCAGCTTTCTCTTATCAGACAAAATGCACCAGGGTTGCAGGGATGGCAAACGTTGTAAAGGTAATTATGTCCTTCTGGACTGAATTATATTGACCATTGCTCTAGGGACCATTGTCCTGAGGACATTCTTGTTCATTTTTATGTTTTAGTAGAAGAAAAAGAAAAAAGCTCAACTTTGCTTTATGACTAAATGGATGGTATCACTCTAAATGGTTTGAAATTTGGATGCAGCATGATGACCATCAATATATATTTCCTTATAGGAATAAACACGATGATCCTGTGGCTGGGCTTTGCAGCAACTCATAAACATGGTTACCTTGACCAGTGTACATTACTGACCTCTCTTCTTCTGGAAGTCAGAGGATATTGTTTACTTTAAACAATGCAGTTATCTCTATATGCACTGAAATAACAGGCCTCCGTGGCTCTCTCTCTATCTCACTCCCACATTCCCTCTGGATGTTGATTAAACCACTTCATCTCTGTCACTTCCACTCATCCATTCACAGCAGATTTGGTCTGTTAGGGCCACTTCTCTCTTGTTTGTGTCCTTCACAGGATCATGCAGTAAATTTTGTGTCTCCTCTCCTGATACTGTAATGTACCTGAACTCTCAGGAGGAAGGACAGAAGTGCATTATAAAATCTTAGTGGAATCCACTGCTATTCACTAGCATTGGTTAATAAAAGTACTATTATCTCAGCAGTGAAAAGGATTAGATTGCTTTAGGTAAGATTAGAGAGCAGAAATATTACTAACTGTCTGATAACGCTGCTTTAGAACACAAATGGCTTGATCTTAGATCAATTATCATATGACATAATGTTGTATGAAAAAAGTTCACAGATGGTCATGACAAAGCCCTGGAGATGTGAGTAACCCTTGACTCTCGGATTGTCTTTTCTAATGCAGTGTTATCCTGAAATGTGAACTATTCATGCCATACAGAAGAAGGGAAGTCTGACAAGTTCAAAATTGACGGAATCACTAAACTTATCTCAGTGAAGAGGAAGCACCTGGTTGGTGCATGTTGAAAGGGCATGTGTAAAATTAGTGCATCAAGCTGTTTACAATGAACCAGTCTTTCAACCCATCATGACAGTATCAGTGTAAAAGTGTACCACTGTAAGCTCCTGAACTTCAAATACAACCAAAGCACGTACATAATATTTATCTTTAATTCATACGTATGCATGACTGCGGCCTCTAGTGGTGAGATAACAAGGTCAGAATGACTTATAATCTTGACCTCTTTGTCATGGGGCTGTGGCATAATTCCAATATGAAGTCATTAATCTTCCTTAGATTGATTACTGTCAAATTCTTCAGGCTCTGAATTTGTCATATTTGTAACGTTTAAAAAGAGTAGTCATGGGAACACCAATTAATATTTTAACAGAAGGAAAATAATGGCCAATGTACTGTAGGAAGACCTCAACACTTTTAAACCACAGACCTAGTACCATTAATTTGGGAGAAAGATCTGCACTTTTACAAGACAAGAGTTCCTCATAGGTTCTTTTGATGATTATAGATTTCTAATGGTGTTCTAACTGGAAACTGTTCAGAAGGGGAATTCGACTGTTATAGTGCTCACCATAGACTTTTTGAGGGTTCCCTTAAAGTACCCTTCAAGGTGCTAGATGTTATTTCAAAAACCCACAAGAACCTTTCTAGTTTTACATTTTAGCAGAGTTCACATGCTACACGGCAAGTGTTTTGCATATTGCAAAACTTGTATAATCCGGTTCTTTTCAATATTTCCCTATTTCCCAGTACTACTTTAGCTCTACTTTATTTCTCAGAACTAAAGTGTTTGGATTCTCTGTTTTGTTGACCTAGGATTCCCCATCTGACCTTTTTTAAAATAAATGGTTCAGTACTCTGCAAACACTGCAATTTATTCACAGAAAGATCCCTTGTTCATAAAGATACTTGTTTGACAAATGTCTGAAGTCAATCCTATAAAGTTGTTTTATTCATTTATTTATTATCTTTGAAGGGACACCATGATTCCATAATATTCCATAAAACTCCGACATCTTAGAAAACAGCCATTATAATATACCCATACCTTCTCTGATGTTCATTAACATGGGTAAACAATAATGAATGCAAGCTTTATAAACCTCTCATGGTTAATATTTAACACACTAGTTGTTTAATAACCGTACCGGTTATACTGGCTCTGGCTGGAAGGTCACGTCTGCAGAGATGATGGATCAGTTTCTCTCTTATATGCAACATACAGGTCTGAAAGCAGCTTCAATGATAAATCAAAGGCTGACTATCAATTCTTTCATGAAAAATAGAGAGTCTTAGGACCCCAAAAGCCAGCATACAGACTGAAACAAATGCAATATTGTATCCTACCTATCCACATGCTTTTATATCCAGACCACTGAAGAAGACAAATGAATGCTGATAAATAGAATTGTGGCTAATGTCTTTTTTTTTTCAGGAATAAAAGATTTTGTATACTTGGGGCCCAGCATGCTGCAATGTGGACACAGTAACCTTTCCACCAATCAATATATAACATGTCTGGACAAAGCCTGGGCACTGAGAGACATTGATTTCTCAAGAACACACTCACTGGTGTGTTTTATCCCCTAAAGCCACACGCTGGAACCCAATATAAAATCTTCAGGCACAAATCAAATAGAATCTAAAAGCTTCATAATTTTCATGTTAGTAAGGCAAAACCAGTGATATAGTGCTATAAAGTGAATGAAAAAGCCACACTGCGCATCATGTTTAAACCTGTATGTTCAAATGGGTTATTCTTTATGTGTTTGAACCAAATGAGTTTTCATTTTCTTTTCATGGTGTAACCTAGCTGAATGTGAAACATTCAGTCAGTGTTTAGTAAACACACACAGAGAAAAGACCGTAGAGAGGAACCAGGATTTCTTAAATAGTAACCACTAAACTAATATTTTTTAAAGGAAAAACAGCTTTGTTCAAAAGACATCATTGCATGTAAGTAAAAGGGGTCCAGGGCAAAATGTATTTATTAAGCAATGCTCTCTTCATGTCTTTGCACTCACCTTTCTCAATGCACTTTAACAAGCTGACTACAATGAATAAATAAATTGTTTTGGTATGTGGTAGCCTTGAGCAATTTTGCTGCTAAAAAACATTTTTTTAGTAATGAAGGACATTTTCATCTTCCATCCCTGGCTACACAATACACTTCCCAAACGCAAAGTCGTAATAAATGGCAAAGTGAAGACCTAAAATACAATATTTTTTTCTATTTTCTTTTTTGGTGGTGATGATTATAAATTGACTCGATTATTAGATTCCTCATCACTTCTGCTGTGTCCAGGAGCAATTTTTTAATGGACTGAACTGAAATTCTGGAAATAATGGTGACGGTCATAACCACTAGGCAACAACAAGAATCATTCCAATCACAACCCTTTTTTCAGAACTTAAGAGGGGAAATAACTACATACATATCAGTTTTCAGCCAAACTGCATGTACAATGCTGTGAAAAAGTATTTGCCTGCTTCCCACTTTCTTCTCTTTTTCCATATTTCTCACACTTGAATGTTTACGATCAAACGACTTTTTATTAGACAAACATAACTCAAGTAAACACAAAATTCTGATGTGAAAAAGTAATTTCTCCCTAATACTAAATCAACCAGTTACCCAAATTAAATTGACTATTGGGTTCAGTTTCACGAGCCACACCCAGGCCTGATTACTGCCAGACATCCTGAATCTAAACATCAGTTTAATAGAACCTTCCTGGCAATGTGAAGCAGACTAGAAGGTCTCCAAAAGCAGCACATGATGCCACATTCTAAAGAGATGTGAATACAAAGTCATTGAAATCTACCAGTCTGGAAAGGGTTACAAAGCCAGTGCTGAGGCTCTGGGACTCCAGTGAACCACAGTGAGAGTCGTTATCCACAAATGGAGAAAACGTGGAACAATTAACTTTCCCCAGAGTGGTCAGTCTACCAAACTTTCACCAAGAGCACATCAATAATTCATCAATAATTCATCCAAGGCAGGGCTCAGTGGTTAAGGTGTTGGGTTACTGAATAGAAGGTTGGGGGTTCAAGTCCCAGGACCAGCAAATTGCCACAGTTGGGCCCTTGAGCAAGGCCCTTAACCCTCAACTGCTCAGCTGTATAAATGAGATAAATGTAAGTCACTCTGGATAAGGGTGCCTGCCAAATGTAATGTAATGTAAAATGTAATCCAAGAGGTCACAAAAGAACCTAGACAGACATCTAAAGACCTGCAGGCCTCACCTTCTTCAGTTAAGGTCAATGTATATGATTCCACAATAAGAAAGACACTGAGCAAAAATGGCATCCATAGGAGACCTACAAGGTGCACACCACTGCTGACCAAAAAGACCACAAAGGCTCATCTCACATCTGCCAAAAAACATCTTGATGACCCACAATACTTTTGGGATAATATTCTGTGGACTGATGAGTCAAAGGTGGAACAGATGGGTCCTGTTACATCTGGCCTAGAGCTATCATCACATTCCACCACACCTCAAGTCAAGCATGGTGGTGAGAGTGTGATGGTCTGGGGCTTGTCATGATGGATGGAACCCGAAGGAGGTTCATCTTAAACAAGGCAGTTCATACTCAAAAAACCTTCAATGGTTTGTTTAACGAATTAAACAAATCTACAAAGAAGAGTAAACGACTTATCAGCGATGTAAACGACTGATCGCAGCTTATCACAAACATTTGAGTGCAGTTGTTACTGCCAAGAGTGCCACAACTAGTTATTATGTTTAGGATGGCAATTACTGATATAGGTTATATAGGTTTTGAATAAATCTTTTCATCTTTAGACTTCCATTTTAGGTGATGGAATGAACTTCCACTAGATGTCCAAACAGCTGAGTCACTGGCAGTCTTCAAAAGATGCCTGAAGACCTACTGTTGGAAAATTAGTATTAATTTTTTATTTAGGCAAATCATTAAGTTTCCTTTTATGGAGTATTATTTTCCTTGCACAGTCATAAGGAACTGCACAGGTGTTGACCTTCCTGACATTTTCAAAGTTTCTGCTTTTAGTTGTCTTCTGTACTTGTTTCTTTTTTACAGATGCTTAGTGAAAGTTGAAGTCTATCTGTTGCTACACTAACTAGGCAGAGAAGGAGAAAAGGTCACCAATCAGAAGACGTCAACAGCTATGAATCCATGAAACTTTGTGTAATATATAGAGGCTCTGAAGGAGTGCCCTTCGAGCAACACTGAAATTGCACCATTGTAGGTGAACTGAGTTGCTCCTTCTTGCAAGAGTAAAAGCTCTTGAGTATTCTTACCCGGAGTCTGAGAATTTTTTCAAACACCTACGTCTTCCCGAAGTACCTAAATTAACACTATATTTCCTCCTCAGCAGAGTATTTTTGAGAGATGGTATTCTTAGTCTGTAGCCTAGCGAACCAGTATCAGGATGTATTTATTGCTAGAGACTTCAAAGCACTCCTGGAAGTCACTTCTGTAAGGGCATCTGCCAAAGGCCATAAATGTAAATGTAAATATTTATACTTGTCTGAACAAGGTGCTCATTTATAAAGACATTGGAATATTTTGTCCAGGTATAATGTTATCTGTAGCAGATTACTGAAATTAAAAGTCTGCCAAGAATTCTGCTTACATTTACATTTACATTTAAGGCATTTGGCAGACACCCTTATCCAGAGTGACTTACATTTATCTCATTTATACAACTGAGCAGTTGAGGGTTAAGGGCCTTGTTCAAGGGCCCAGTGGTGGCAGCTTGGTGGTTCAATGTATAAAATTGTATAAACATATTCACAGTTGCTTTTATATATCACATTAGGCCAATAACTGAAATACAGGCCTAATGACATATTAAAGGAACAACCAGTGGCTCTGTTAGAGTGTGGACTGCATTTTACTGCCATGGTTTGGGTCCACTTGTACCCTTGGAGGGATGTCACTGCAAATCATACAAAGTTCTTCTGACTGATCACCTTTTCCACATAATGAAACATTGGCAGTATAGCTTAGTGGTTAAGAAGTTGTACTACTGACCCAAAGGTTGTGAGCTCAAATCCCACCACATCAAGCTGTCACTGCTGTGCTCCTGAGCAAGGCCCATAACCCTCAACTGCTCAGTTGTTTAAATAAGACAAAATGTAAGTTGCTCTGGATAAGGGCGTCTGCCAAATGCCGTAAACGTAAATTTCAATCCTGATGGGAGTGCTCTTTTCCAGAACAACCCTGCCCACATCCACAGAGTACTAGTACTCACTGAATGTTTTAATGAGGGTGAAAATAATGTAAATCATATGCTGTGGCCTTTGCAGTCATCAGATATCAATTCCGTTGATCACAAATAAGAAATTTCTCTCCACTACAATCATCAGATTGATATAGTTTCAGATTTATATATATTTATAGAGTCTTGTAGAATCTGTACCAAGGACCACTGAAGCCATTCTATAGGCTCCTGTTGACAGAAAATCTTACTAAGCTGCTTTAAGGTGGTTTTCCCTTTAAGTCACCCAGCTATCTAGCTGAATGTAGTTTAGTTTGTCCTATTAGTCTTTCTTTATGACTTCAATGTACTCCTAAGATCACTGGCACCAACATGTAAAGAGATCCTCATAATGTACTAGTCTTATTTGACAGAGCACCCTTAATGTGGCCTAGAGAGTATATCACACAATCATGTTTTGGCTGCCCACATCAGTCTGTGTGGTCCTTTTAAACAAAATATGATAAAACCCTTGAAATTCTGACATCAATCACATTTTCCTCTATTTAGTTTACATCTGCAGTTAAATTTATTGCATTCCCTGATAAAGGCAGGTTGTAAACATCAACATAAAGCCAATAAAAGCCCTTTTCATTTATACTGTGGTACCCCCCACCCACTGCCAGGGGGCAAAATAGAGATTTGTGGCTACTTTATCACATAGTAGAAAACTTGGATCCTGTTCATGTATACAGTTGAGCCCAGAATTACTGCCACCCTTCATGAAAATAAGTAAAATAAGTATATATGAATAATACATGCAAACTGTTAATATGTTAAGCATAATACATAAAGGGTATACTTAATACATATCTTTTAACATCAGCATTTTTTAAACATCAAACCATAGAACTTAATCCTTTACCAAATTTGTCCATTCAACAACCATTCATCTCTTTTGTGTTTCAGAGTTCTTCGGTTTTCCCCATGATGTTTGCTAACAAAAGAATTGTTAGTCTGCATACCTCAGGAAACAGGAAATAGCCAAAGGTCACATCAGACTTCCTGGAAACTAAAAGCAAAGTAAAAAAATGTTCTTTTCAAGGACGACAGTTTATATCATTTTAAATGGCCCACACATTGTAGAGAAATAATGACCTTACTGACAGAGAAAAAAGTTATAAGGATGTTTAGTTATCATTTCGGCCATTCTCCCATTCTCCCCTTTGACAATACTTCTGGGGTTGACTGTGTCTTTGCATATTCAGCATAATTTAAATAAATGTATTGATGCTCTTCCTGGACTTACAGCATTAGTTTAAATGTGATTCAGATGTGTTATTTTATTTAAAATCACAGTAACAATGAGAGAATGGGGGGATTATAGACCTCCACATGGTATTTAGGGTCTTAGGAAGCATTTTTATAACAACAAAAATTGAACAACCTTAATTCCCTTGACTTGGTCTTACTTAATTCCATCCCAACCTTTGAGCAATACAGCTTGCAGGTGAGTTTTAATGTCAATGACTCATTCACTCCTAGGGGCAATTTAGAGCAGCCAAACCACCTACCAAGATATTTGTGGGTTGTAGGTGGAAACCGGAGCTCAGAAGTGAATCATGTATCGAGGAGCTGTGTGCACCGGCACTACCTGTGCCAATATGACTGTATTAAGTACAAACCCCATTTCCCGAAAAGTTGGGTTTGATTTTCCGAAATCTGTAATTTGTTAATTCACTTGAAGCTTTATTTAACAGACAAAAGGATAAGGAAATATTTTCAGTGTTTTCTGTGATGAACTTAATTGTACTTGTTAAATATAAATAAATTTAGAAATTGATGCCTGCAACACACGTACAAAACCTGAGACAGAGGCATGTTTACCACTGGGTCACATCACCTTTTCTTTTAATTATACTTTTGAATCATTTGGGAGTTGAAGATACTAATTGTTGCAGTTTTGCAAGTGGATTTTTTGCCCATTCTTGCTGTAGACAAAACATGAGCTGCTTAACAGTCTGTAGTTGCTGTTGTCTGATTCTCTTCTTCATGATGGACCATACATTTTCAATAGCAGACAGATCTGGACTGCAGGCAGGCCAGTCAAGCACATGCACTCTATGTCCATGAAGCCACGCTGTTGTAACTTCTGGCATTGGTCTGGCATTGTCCTGCTGAAATAGACATGGAGTTCCTTGGAAAAGATGTTGTCTTGACAACAGCATATGTCTCTCTAAAATGCCAATATAAGCCTCTGCATCAATGGTACGGTACCTTCACATATATGCAGATCAGCCATGCTGTGGGCACTAATTCACCCCCATGCCATCACAGATTGCAGGGTTTTGCACTTTTCGTTGGAAACAGTCTGGATGGTCTTTTTCATCTTTGGCACCCATGTGGCTATGTTGGTTCTCAAACAATGCCACCTGAGTGCTCAATGGTTGCACACATTCAGCAGCGGTTTCTGCCTTTGGCCTTCATGCACCAAGATTTCCCCTGATTCCCTACATGATATTTTGAACTGTGGTGAAAGACCATATTTGAACTGACTGACAATTCTCTCATGAAGTTTGGCATAAAGTGTTGAACCACCACCCATCCTTGCTTGCAAAGACTAAGCCTTTGGTGGATGCTCCTTTTATACAGTCTTGATGACCTCATCTGTTAAACTGCTAATTGTGGAACCTTCCAGAACAGCGTTACCTTTCAGTCCTATTTTGAGCATTGTCTTTTACATTCTATTGTTTTCTATGTTTATAAAATACTATTAGGTTTGTCAAATACAGGGGTTAGACAATGCACATTGCACCAGTAAGAGCAGAGTGTGAAGGTTCAATTAGCAGGGTAAGAGCACAGTTTTGCTCAAAATATTGC
>JAOUQY010000046.1:13245804-13256721 GCA_028566355.1 Doras micropoeus | reverse complement strand
GATTAGATCCATTGATTAAAAACAGGTGGAATGAGGTGTGGTTTCTGCTTGGTTGGAAAGAAAACCTGCACCCACACTGGCCCTTTGTGGATAAGATTGGACACCCCTGATCTAAGACCATGCATTTGAAAGCTTGAGAACCCAGAGGAAACCTACACAGATGTGGGAAAATGACACATACAAATTTCTGCACGGATAGTAACTTGAGCTCAGCTTAAATCAGAGACCCTGGAGCTCTGAGATGACAACACTACACACTCCACCACCATGCTGCCCCTAGAAATCTACTTTCGTATTATACCTAATCCATTTCACTTAATATTTAGAGACATTTCCTGTGAAATAGCGCATTATTGCTTTGCTAATGTTGTGGAATTTGAAAGATAATCCATGATTTTCCCAATTTTGTAGAGATCTAGGAGGTCTGGGAAATGAATATTACATTCAGTGGGATGCAGCTAACATCACAGGGAGATTTAGATGTTGGTAATGGTCGGTCTAATTGCATGGCTTCACTTATTTGGAGTTATTAATTCCTAACAGTGCAGCAGCTGCCAGCCTACTTGGCAAAAGTGTCAGAATGCCTTTTGATGATAAACATAAAAATGGAGCCCAAAAGCAAAAAGAGAGGAAAGAGAAAGAATCGGACTTGGCAGACCTCCCACAATTAGATAAATGACTATCAAATGAGTGAGTAACCTAACTAATTTTTCTTTGAACTGAGGCAGTAGGGCCAAAATGGTGCAGTCGGTGCAAATGGCATTATTTGTTTGTGTGTGTGTGAATGACTGGTTGGAAATGAGTACCAGGTTACTGACTGAATATGATGTGATATATTAAGTGCTGGAATGTTCACATGCAAATCCTTTATTGGGAAACACAAAGTCAGTACACTATAATGCTTGTACAGGGTGAAGATTGTAGTTCCACCACTATGTAATCAGTAATGCAATTACCAAAGCGGTACTAACAATCGATCAACAATATACTACGCAGCCTTAATCTCTACTCACAAGAACATGGTGAAAACTACAGCTGAAGAAAATAGATAAGAGTTCAGTATAGTTCAGCTTAAGGGCTCTTTTTTTTTCTCCCACTGTTCTCTGTCTTCCTTAATTATTCATCCACGAGAATTTTAGGGAGCACCACAGAGCCTCCATATATAGATAATGAAAAGAGTTTTCTAATGAAACAACTCTAATGGATGGCAATAAAACTCGGTTAGTAGTTATGATGCATTTTATGATGCCCTTATAGAAGCCATGGGTTTTCATTAGAGCAGCTACTGCCCTAGGCAGCGAGACGTTTGTGTTCCAGTGGCGGGGTCTTAACTGATCTTAGGCTACTATGAAATAAAAACCGAACACGAGCACGCTCTGAGATGCAGGTTATTTCGGGAAAGAGGATTCTCTTTGAACTTGTTTTGATGAGGTCAGTTACTTTGCTCTTATTCATTAATATACAGCATGTAAAGTAACTGCATAGATCATAATGTAATGCTTAAGGTTATTAGTTTGCTTCTTTGATCCTTTTAAAATAAACCTATTTAAAAAAAAAAAAGTGGTTCATTCATTCAGATGCTATTAATGCTGGCTGGTATGAAGTGTTTCCTGTAGAGCAGAGCATCTGAAAACCATCTGCTAAAAAAGTTGGGGAAATAAACATTACGCAATATTATCGCGTCACTTCAACAAGCATTTTTTATAGACATGAAGCTTTTGGATGGTTTACCCAGTGGACCATCATTCATGTCTTGAGTATGTCTTGAGTAAATATTCATAACAATGTACTGTCCATATTATATTCAAACCGATAATACCCTATAGTCAATCTGTTAGGGAGAGGATATGGCAAGATTGAGAAGATTTGTTGTCATTTGTTACCTTTGTGCCACAATGCCAGGTGTAACATGTGGGATGTGTATTTGTGGTGGTACATGTGTCTGTTTTTGGATTTTGGGTCACCACGCTGCAACTGGAGGATTTATGGATGTATTAAATACCTCGGGGCTTTCCCAACTCCTCTTCGCACCCCATAATTCATCTGTGTTTGATTGATGAACCCCTGTATGTATGTCATTTGTTTAAATGAGAGAGAGGATTAGAGATGGAGAGAGACAAGGAGAGAGAGAGAAAGAGAGAGAGAGGGGGTGGGTGGGAATATTTGTGAGAAACACAGGAAGAGTCTCTAGTGGCATGGATGAAGTTAAGTGAGGTTAAGAACACTTAAAATTAGAGCAGTTGACCATTTTAGGAGCTAACCTTGTTATCAGAAGGAGGGCCTTCAAAGGAAAAGAGGACAAGCTGCTTGACTTTGGTGCCTTGCAAGACAACTAAGCTAAGCATACCATAAACATTAGGGTTGTATAACAATTAAAATATTGAAATGCTTCTACCTCCAAAATGCTACGACCCTCTCTCACGAGCTCCAACTATTAAACCGTGTTGAAAATCGCAAAATTGTGATAACGTGCCATTCTCACGGCGGAAACAGCTCTAGAAGCTTCCATAGATGTCTGTTGCTTTATATACGCACCGGTGGACACAACCATTGACATGCATAGGTGGCGTTGCTGTGTATTTTGCGTAGGCTCCAGTACCAGTTTTTCTGATACTTCAGTGTATATCCAGGTGGAATTGTGGTACATCAGGTAGTGGTGCCGTATCACAGTCCCGAGTTTGATCCCGAGTCCTGAGTTTTACATGTTCCCCCTGTGTCTTTATAAATTCCTCCAGGTTCTCTGGATTCCTTCCAAAAACATGCTGGTAGGTGGATTGGTGACTCTCAGGCCCTGTCCACATGACAACAGACAACATGTTTTTCCTATGTTTTCAAAAGGTTTCGCATCCATATGACAACGTTTTGAGAACTTAACCTTATCCACACAGATTTGCAAAAAAAAGCTGTAGTGTGTATGCCAGACCAGTAGGAGGCGGTGTAATTTTACCTCACAAATATTCAAACACCACAGAAAAACACCACAAGCCTGTGTAGAAAAGCTCGATAGTCCACCGTTGTTGTTTTTCTAGTGTGGGTTTCTAGCCATGGCTAGGTGGCCTGTGTCTTCATTGTTTACAAAAGGTTTTGTATTCTGTGTACACTGCGATTTAAGGGCTGCGTTTTCAAAATATTTTTCACTGGAACCCATTTCAAAAGCATGTCTCCTGTGTGTGTGTGTTTATATGGTGCGATGGACTGGCATCCCATCCAGGGTGTATTCCAGCATCATGTTCAAGGTTCCTTGGATAGACGTTGGAGCGACTGCAACGCTGACCCGGATTACTAAAGAATTAAAGTCTTTTTAATTCCTCATAAATACACAAGTTTCACAGATTCACAGATTTGAAGGCTGAACATGGAAGTTGGTGACATTTCCTTATGCAATACAACTAAACATTAAATGATTTTATCAACAGATTATGCTTCTGGGCCTCAGAGAACAAAACAGTTTGGCCAGCTTGCACTGAGGTCAGTAGAAATGCTATTAAAATCAAGACTTTAAGAAAGTGGAACGGACACATTTCTGCAGCCATCTTGCCTCTAGACCTTGCATTAGTGCTGCTTGAACACTGATATTATGGAGTATCTTCCCATGGGTTGGAGGGTTATTCTGCAGAGGACTGCTGTGGTAAACAGACTAACAGGATCACTAATACCATAGCTCACTCCAAACGTTTCAGAAGAGTTTCAGCGGAAAGTCAACACTGAAATAAACCCTCTAAGACAATAAATGAGTCAATTCTCAAGTGACAGAGGCTAGTTGATGCCAAATCCCTTCTCTGTTTAGATAATTGAAAAAGGAAGTCTGTATGTGTCGTGTGTGACTTGGCTTCATTTTTCTTCCACTTCTTCTTCCAATACTTCAAATCTCTGAAGAGAGGACAGATAGTGAAATTTGCCTCACTATAACCGTTGAGTCTGAAGGCTCTGTTTGCTCATCTGTTCATCTGTAGAGGAGCTCGGGCGATAAAATTCTTGAATTGTCACTCTGGCAGACTGGTGAGTACAGTGTCGTGAGTCTGTCTTTAGGATCACTAAAGGTTGTTTTGTAGTGGTTTTGGTTGACTGTTTGCTGTTAGGAATTCCTTCTAGCCTGCAGGCTCACACAGACAGGCAGACAGGTTGGTAAAGGCTTCTCTAGAAATTCAGGTGGAAGAATTTGAGGCAGAGTATAGATAGATAGAGAGAGAGAGAGAGAGAGAGAGAGAGAGAGAGAAGGGGGAGAGTGACTGCAGGGACAATTTGACAGGCATTGGGAGAGACAGACAGGGAGGTAAAATGACATGCTGGCATGCATGCTGTAGGAGTCACTGAGCTACAGGCTTATCCAGGGGCGCTACATTAACAGGGACAGGCCTAGAAGCAGCCTTCCAGGCTTTCATCCCTGTACTGACATAGCTTCTAGTGCAGACATCCATTCTATACTGCACATTCGGGGGCTGCCATATTGAAAAAAATGACCTATATATTTAGAAAAAAAGGGTTGTCTTTTGTCAGGGGTAAAGCTAAAGGCTTTCGCATGAGCTTCCAGCTTTGTGTTATGTTACAAAGCACTATTCCACTGGACAAAACTATCCATACCTGAGTTAGTTAACAGTGTCTCTTTCCCACACGTCGAAGTAGAAGTTCTCTGTTCTCTCATTTCCCATGTGACGGTGGCGTTAACAACAAAATACTACGGAGCAGCTTAAAGGTCTTTTATGTGCTATTTGGATATAACCACAGCCAACCAAGCAGAAATTGTCAATGAGGATCAAGATGAGGATGTACTTACTGATGGCGAAGTGTTTACAGCAAGCTAAGCTGCACTTCAGTACTACACATACGACACTATTGCTTTTTACGGAGCGCAACTAGTAGTACGCCGCTACTACACAAGTAAGACATCGTGCTCTAATGTGTAGTCGTATTACTTAGTAGAATACGTATGCAATTTGAGACGTTGTCCTCATGTATTTTTCAGATTCACAATTCTGTGATGATCCGTGTACAAACATGATGCAACACAGTATTTACACAAAGTGATATACCTTTCATCGTAGCACACTGATGATGCACAGATGTTTAAAAAGAAAACAGCTGAAAGGTCCTTTGTGGTAAAATTGTCTGTACGGGACATTATATTATATTTATTATATTATGGAAGTGGCTTGATAAGAGAAAGAAAAAACTTTCAGGATTTTTTATTTTGAATTTATTATATTTAGAAGTTGCTATTAATATAAGATTTTAAAATAATAGGAAAAAAGAAAAGTTTGTTACAAACCTGCTGTCACATAGATTAAGCAAATTCATTTGGCAGTGAGAGTAATGATAAATGTTGGATTAAAGGCCAACATTAATCAGGATGGCTTAAGCCTGCCACTGTGTTTTTCTTAACAGCTCTTTATGTAGCGATCTGCAACATCTTAAACATGAAGAGAAGATTACCTGTTCCTATGAATCCCAAGAGAATAATTCTGTCATCTTTTAATCCTGCAGCTCATCTATAACAAGTTTTCTAAGCTAAACTCCTTAATGTAGTTCGGATTCTCTGAAACGTGAGCTCTAATTACTGAGAGGATTCTATGCCTTACCTTTTGTGTATATGTGGTCATATTGTATATTGCAAGTAATTAAGGCATATATTTATGGCTAATTTTCCTTAAGCAGGAGATGGATTATATTGGAGGATGCTTTGGTTTGTTGTTAGATTCATAAGCATCTCTTTTTAAGCGTGAACGGTTCCTAGGCCTCAAAGGAGAGTTTACTTAGCCAAGCTGAATAGAGTGCTCTTTCACGGCTAATAAGACTTCAGCAGCTGACTTCAGCCATCGACTTTTTTTTTTTCAGCCATCCCCTGTTTAGTCACTGGAGGAGAGGCACTAACAAACAGCAGGGATGACCGTTCTGCCTGCTCAGAGGGCCGGCGTGTTGTACAATCCCACATACGCTTATTAAATAATTCAAAAGCTTGGATGCAGAAACGTGATAAATATCCAGATCTCATCGGCTCCCTTTTTAACCACTGTACCATTAGGAACCGGGTAACGTTTGTGACGAGTGATGAAAGGTTAAATACTTAAAAACTCAGTCATGGATTCTCACTGCTTATACAACCAGGCCTGTACTTCTTTTTGTTCTGGCTTTTAAACATGCAAAATCTGCAGATCAGATTTTTAAATTTTCTCCATACTTCGTTTCATCCAAATCCCACACTTAAGCTGTTGGGTTCAAATGGAAAAATCTTTGGCCTTTCTCTGAGTTTAGGATTTCAGTATGTGAAATGGGAATATCATATTTAGGAAGGAAAACAGGCTTTTAAAACTGCTATGGCAATATGGGTTCACTGTCCTGCTGGGACACGGAAAACACTTCTGGTTGTTTGGAGTGAATGGTTTTGCAGTTTGTATCCTGATATCTTTAGCTAGCAAATCAAAAGTCGCTTGCAGACATTTCAGCTTGCTCAACCTTACTCACTGTCACTCATCGCACTTTGTCCCCTCCTTCCTCAACAAAGGCTACATCTAAAGGCATGGACAGATTCCCTATTATCTGTACTCTAAAGAACAGGCTTAAGCTGATCGCTGACGTTTTAATGAAACTGTGACACGACTAATTGCTGGAGAGAATAGGGAGGGCTGCGGGCTCCGTTATGGCCTGTCACCAGCATGGCAGCTCAGAATGGCCCTGCTGCTCCCTCTCACCAGCATAGCCATCAAGTGTCACGGCTTTTGTGTAGTTGTCTCAGATCCGTCTTGGACACACGATGCCATACTGACTGTCATGGCTCAGTCCATCTCTGCATGCTTTCAAACGTCCGGTTGATGGCTAAATTGCAAATAAGGCTTGCGAGACCGGGGGTGCTGCGGTTAGTGTTGACTTTATGCAGCCACACTCTGTTAGGCAAGCAGAGATAGATCATTTCTGTTCTGTGTGTCAGACGCAGTAGCGAGAGCATAAACACAGCAGGAACAGAGCAAACTGATTGTGACATTACAGAGCAAGGGTGGTTCAGCATTTACATTCTTATGTGTCTTTGTGTATGTTTGTTGCCATCTGCCTGAGGTAATCTGGCCTGTGTCTATATACTGTATAAACCTTTGTTTACTTTGTGCATATAATATTGCACATTTCTGCTAACAATGGAATGTCTGTGGATTAGTTGCAGATGCGTACTTTATATGGAGATCACCTAAAAAGCTATGAACATTCTAAATTGGCAAGCTAGGCAAATATGACATATGGGGAGATTACAGCAGACAGGGTGATACTTTCTTTACAATCAAGTCTGACAGTAAGCAAAGATTTAATGGTTGTTCTTTCAAAACTTTGTACGTAGCTTTTGTGGTGAAAGACTTCAGTCTCTTAGTGACAGTGCAGTGTTTTATAGAATACTATCACATTAAAAGTTCTCTTGACTGGCTCATTTTACAATCCTTTTCTTCCCTGACTAGATTTTTTCCCCCATCATATTTATGATTCAAATGTAGATCTGTTCTTTGCCTTTTTGTTTTACTCCCACAAGGCTGGCGGTTGTCACGTGTGAGCTGCATTTGCTTGACAACAGTGTTTATGTATGAGCCAGCGACATAGAAGCAGATTCACAATGAAGCAGCTCAGGAGGAGACCTTTGTGAGTCACGGCAAATAGGTGGAGGTCTTCTGAGGCAGGCAGACTCCTGCTGGCGGCTGGAGATGACCTTCTCACAGCCGTAGCGAGGCAGGAATATCACTCCACCAACAAAAGGTGAGAGCCGTGGCTCTCCTGGCTCGTGTCTCCACGGGAGCAGGTGGGGTGGCAGCTCTGACCTTTTACAGACATTTGCCTGGATGTGTATACGTGCATGAAAGTGTGTTTTAATGGAACACTGTCAAACCACCTACTACACGTTTCTGAGATCGAGACCCCACGCAGTGCCGCTCTCTCCTTACATCTGATGTTTGGAACTGAGCCCCTGTGATGTGCTGATATATTCACGCTTGCGGGACTCATGCCTTTCTGGGGATTTATGCTACACACAGTAGATAAAGCTCCATGGACCCGCTACCATCTCGTCTTCTCTTTTCAATCCTGCCTGCTGTTCCTCTTTCATTCATTCTATCGTTCTCTCTCCCACACACAGGACACTTTCTTGCATTTTGCGTTTCTATCTTTCATTTAGCCCATGATTCCCCAGCTCTCTCTCAGCTCTACAGGAAGTGACAGAGAGTGAGTGCACGCTGCTGCCCGGTGAGATCAGCTTTCTCTTTGGGCAGCAGGGAGACACAGGAAGCCAGCCAAAGGAAATGGCACAGCAGAGAAACACTGGTGGAGATCACATCAGGCCATGAGCTCATGCAGTGGAAATCAAGACCTTGACACCATCACTTTCACAAAAAAGGGCGTCAACATTTCCTGTGCTCTCGGACCCTGCTCTTGTTCTCATGCCAAATCAGTACACCATTTTTAATTATTTGCAGAAGTAGGGCTGACTGTCTAAAGTGCACACTACTGGATGTACATGCTTATTTTGCTGCAGATGTGTCAATTTTTTAAAGCATGTTTGCTTGACTTGGTGATGAAGCATTCTCTGAAACAAACAGGAAGTACAGCACTGACAAACAATGAGAGTCTGAGTGGAAACGAAATTCATTTGCTCTGATGTGCAGCAGTTCCTTAAACCCAGTTTATCATCAGTCTGTTTATTTGAGGAGGTAAGGGCCAAATGTAAGCACAATAATATAGGCATATGTACACATAATAATATATCATTAGGACTGACAAAAATAAAAATGTGACATGATTCCACGATGGAGCACAGTATAAATAACATGTTTTTTTTCACTGTACCTCCAGTTCTCTTTGCACAACACACAATCCTCAATGATCATAGCTCTCCGTCTAATCCTCTTCCAACTAACCACAACAGCCAAGTCACAGTCACATGCCAGACAGCTGTCATTTATTTTTTGTGAGAAAGCAGGACCTGGGAATCAAGCAGGATTTTTGATCGATGCTCATTCCATGTTAAAGGTTATGTAGTCTGTGAGACTTGTGTGTGATCCCTCTTGTATGCACACCCCTACATCCATAAAACTGATCGCAGTTGATAAAAGTGTGTAGTGTGAGCGGATGAGCAGATCTGAGATTTAGAATGTCATGCAGCATGCACTCGGCTTAATGGGCAATACTGAGAGGATCTTCAGAGTGCCGAATAGCCCGTGCCTTCTTACTGCTAATTCCTGACAGTGTTTCGCTTCTGTTCCATAGGGAACTGTTGTATGTACAGACAGCCTCAATTAGGTTTCTGAATAATGCAGCCAAAAATGTCTTTTATGCACCTTTCTGAATTCCTGTCTTTGTGACCTTAATCCCACGAAGCTGAGCTAAACCTCACAGAGGAAGGAACAGGGAGGTGGGGAGGCAGGAGGCTTGAGGGAAGAGCTCGCTGCACAGAGATTTAGTGACAATCTCCTAAAGCACTAAAACATGGCACCCAAGTTCCACTGAATCTTATTTCATATTGATTACAGTTGGTCGATGTGTTCTGTCAGTGAAATGGAGAGTTTATGATGATTAAACCCTGCTGCTGTTTAAAGGATGCGATGCTAAAAAAGTCCTAGTCTTGCTGCCTTTTTAAATTAGCTCAATATGGCATCCTTCCAGGCTTAGAAAAAAAGATAAACAGCAAGTCAGCATGTCCCGAATGAAAAGAGTTTGAGTTCTGGCTTGAAGAGGCTGCTACTTTTCTAGTTTTCTTTGTGTTAATATTTGTAGCAGATCCCTAAACCTGCGGCGTACTGTCAACAGCCTGGTGCTTTAACTCATGTCCCTTTAGTGTGAGATTTTAATAATAAATGAACGCGCTGGAGTCAATTGCCGAGCTTCATTTATTGCCATATTGATTGCAGCATTCGGACTGAGAGAACTGGAGGCTTTTAGTTAAAGTCCCTTTAGGGGAGAAAAACCTGTAATACTGTCTGGCGAACAACCTCGGTGGGAAATTAGAGTGAAAGTGAGTGGTGTGTGTGTGTGTGTGTGTGTGTGTGTGTGTGTGTGTGTGTATATGCGCGTGTATCGTTGTGTTTGAGAGGTTCGGTATGACATCACTCCGGATCTCTTGGGCTGGATTGCTCCATGTTTGTGAGTGAACAGGGTCACATGGCTCAGAGGTCCTTCACTTTCCCCATGGAGTCCCAGCCTTTGACTGCCTCCTGTTTTTTAATAAACCTTCTCCACTGGGTAGGAGGAAAGGCTTGAATCAGCACTCCTACCAGTGTGTCCCAGCTGGAATGATACTTTTCTCCTGTACCTTCAGCTGCTGTATTATTTCAGTACAAAATGGCAACTTGTAGCCAGCTGCATTAAAGCTGACCCGAGTCTGTAGGAGTTGGAATAGAGGACACGCCCTACACGTAGCCTGCAAACTGTGACCACTTTTTCACTATTTTTATTCGGGGTAAGATGCAATCATCCTCGAACCTAAAATAGTGAACTTCCTCTTATCGTCTGTAGGTGTATTGAGTGACACTGCTTGTTAAAACTGTAAACTGAAATAAAAAGGACATACAGTACTGTGTGACCGTTTTAGGCAGGTGTGAAAAAATGCTAAGAATGCTTTCAAAAAGCGGAAGTTAATAGTTTATTTTCATCAATTAACAAAAAGCAGTGAATGAACAGAAGAGAAATCTAAATCAAATCAACATTTGGTGCGACCACCCTTTGCCTTCAAAACAGAATCAATTCTTCTAGGTACACTTGCACACAGTTTTTGAAGGAAGTCAGCTGGTAGGTTGTTCCAAACATCTTGGAGAACTAACCACAGCTTTCACCAACCACTAACCACCATCACTTCAAGGACTTTTTGTTCTTCTTGATGCTGAAGATACAGGGGTTAGACAATGAAACTGAAACACCTGTCATTTTAGACCACAATAATTTATTAGTATGGTGTAG
>JAOUQY010000046.1:13210672-13231457 GCA_028566355.1 Doras micropoeus | reverse complement strand
GCGTGTGTGTATGTTTTATACAAATAATTGAAATAACTTGTTGTGGTCTTGTCAGTGTGGAGAACCTTGTGAAGTTTACTCAGCTTGGTTTGAAAATGAAAAAAAAGCCCTTTAGTGCTGTTGTTTACCTTCTTGATTATGAGATCAAACAAAACACGCTGCTTATCTGAAAAGCTTTATTCCTCTGAGTAATTGTTGGCGCAGGATTGGACAAATTAGGCCTAGCGTAGCGAGGGGTAAATGAAGAGATGTGTAAACACAGCGGCAGCTCCACCTTCCCCCTCCTTTTAACTTGGTATGCTCTGCCTATCTCTGTGACTTTGTGTGGGTTTTGCAACAATGGGAGGCCTCATTGCCTCCAGGTGGGAGGGATGAGATTTCAGTTTTACTCGCCAGGCAGAGGAGGGAGGGTCAGCGAGGTGCCATCCCAGTCCCCTCTTCCACATGGTACGCTGAGCCCTCTTCTTATTTGGAGCACCGTGGCCCCGGCGGCCCCACGACAGCCTACGGCTAATCGAATGGGAGCGGGCCGGGAATAAATCATCTCGGGAGCCTCCTGATATTGAGCCGTCACCACCGAGTGAATCAGCCCCGACAAAAATAACCATCCATCATGCTCCTGGCTGCCAGAGCCACGGGGAGGCCGGGCAGCAGGAAGTGCAGCTGCGTTGGTGGGACGTTTGATTTGTTTGTGCCTGTTTGTTACACCGCGCAGAGGAAGATGCGCTATAGGACAAGCAGAGTGTAACAGACGGTATCTGGTACACAACTGTGTGTGTGCTGTGAGGTTTTTGTTCATCAAGATTGCTGCTGTTTGAGCAGTCGAGTTTTTAATATTTGTTGACACGGCTTATATGCATCGTTGTGCATTGTTCAACATGTTACACTGAAAATAACAAAAGACATTCATTCTTAATTAATGCATTCATTTTGCAGTCATTGCTCAAGGAGACAACACCGCACAGACAGAAACCCAAGCTCAGGATCGAAGCCTACGCTACCTGGAGCACAGAGCTGCTCATTTTATATACTGCTCTTAAGCAGAAGCTGCAAAGTAAGGCTCAGTAATACAGGAGGAATCAAAATGAATGGCGAACACACGAGAGTTTGGAAATTTTTTTCTTTAGTTTAGTTTTATTCTGAACTATTTATGAGCGATGGCAGCTTCAGGGTCCCTGCTTCGATCTTGAACTCAGGTTATTGGTTTTCCTCTAGGTTGTTTGGTTTTCTCCCACATCCCAAAATCATCAGTAGGTGGACTGGTTGCACTGACTTAAACCCTTACTCTATATGAGTGTGTGAATGTGTGAGTGGTTCCCTTGCTTGGACCGACAGCCCATGTATTCACACCTCATTCAAAGTGTTCCCAGCTTCAGATTCACTGCAACACTGACCACGATACAAAACTTACTGAAGAATAACGAATGAATGAGCCATTTATGAGTCCATCAGCCTTCCCCTTCAAAACAAGTAGGGAAACTGGTTGGCAGTCAGTGAACAGAAATAAAAGAACAAATTGCATTAAATAAATTAAAAATATTCTCCAGGATGAGTCGAGGTCAAGTAGCACTTTGCATGCTTTCCATTCCCTATTTGAGCACGTCCAGTTTCCGAGGGTCATAGTATCACAAAGCATATTCTGTAAAGGGGTTTGAAAAGTGAAGAATTAAGGGTTATTTTCTTATCTTTCTGACACTGCAGAGTGCTTCTTGCATACATGTGCGCTCTAAACTCAAGAACATTAATGACTAAGAACTATGAGGAACTCAAGGCTGGTGCACTGCACTCTCATTTCAGGAATATTAGTCCATTATAAGGTCACTGAACTGCCGTGTTCACGAGAGTAGGAGTCAGAGCAGATAGACTGCCCTTGTCAGGCTTTTTCTTAAAGCCCTTCTTGTATTAATGGAGGAAAATTGAGCTGTGGATTGAGTTGAGGATTTGCATTTTATTTTGCATCCAATATACATATACATAACCCATTTCTCTGGTGTTATGTCTCAGCCAGCTTTTTGTGTGAAAATTTGTGCTTCATTGTAAAAGGGAGTTGTAGCGTATAATAAGGTAGCCGGAGCCTTGTTTCTAATTTTTATTCCTGCTGTTTCATCCACATACTGGTTTTTGAGTCTTTGTCTCACTTTGATAAGTATTTTGATAAAAAGCCTTAAGCAGCTCAGGGGGGAAATAAATCCAACTATTGTGCTTCTTGTAAAAGCACATGTAGCGGCTAAACTCCTTTTTTTTATAGTTTTGTGGTAAAATATCTGTCAGCGTCTTAAGTTCATTTTCAGTCAGATAGAAACACATATGCTAAATTAATGTCAAATAGCATCACTATTCTTCACTCTCAATTCTATGAGAGTTTTTAGGGTGTAATTTACACTATATGAGGCTCAAGGTCATATTTTAGTGTGCTGTCACACACACGCTCTGAGAATTTGCCTGTATCACAGAGCCTGGTATGTTAGCGGTGTCCAGATGTGCTTCATAAGGAACAACGTAGCAGCACATACATATACATAGAAGCAAATCAGAGTCAAATACATTTTGTTGAAGCACATTAGGAAAGAGAATAGAGGTTGCACCTGATGCTACAGTTCTAGACATTAAGAAGTGAGGGAGCCTTTCTGATCATAAGTATCATAACTTATGTGGGTATCAAACTGTTAAACATAGACACAAGCATGAAATATGTAAGGAATAAAACTTAATGAGGGGTGATGTCATAGTAAAATGATCAACAATATGGTGTCTCAGCACTGAGCGGTATTAGTGTTACAACTATAAAGTTGATTATTTTCTAATAGCAATATTCCTGAAGTGTTTTGTTTCTCTTGTACCACCGGAAGTTTCCGAAGATTGCAATAGTTTATTAATTGATGAATATTTATTGGTTTTTATTTATTATTAGGACAAGGTTATAACAAGGTTGCATTGATAGCCGTCAGTACAAGTTCAATGTCAAACACAGTCAATTTTGTATTCCCAATTCACCTAACTTACATGTCTTTGGACTGTGGGAGGAAACTGGAGTAAACCCACAGAGACACATGGAGAACATTCAGGCTCCACACCCGAGATCGAACCCAGGGCCGCCTCGCTATGAGGCAACAGTGATACCCACCGAGTCACTGTGCCACCCGAACCCTTTATAGTTACATTTAATGTTGTGCGAATGTCCATGACACAATCTCCTGTTATCATTTATCTTAAAGCAGTTATAAAGAATCATTGCCTCACTAGCCTCTCTTTTTCGTCTTCTTGCAGTGAATAAGACAAACTGTGCAATTTGTCATGTTACAGAGAAATCACAAAGAGCGAAGTTCTGAAAACTACTCCATAGCCGAAAACATACCGACTACTACAACTGTGGCGCTGCCACTTAATGTGCCATTTCCATAAATCTTAAAAAAAAATCTCCTTTCACGATATCAGCATATATATTTCCCCTTTAAATAACTGCCTGTTTTTATTCCATTTATTATTAGGCTTAGATTATCTGCCATACAAATCCATGTGAATGGCTTGTTACTATAGGAGCAATAATGAGTGCATTAATATAAAATGTGGGTTTGAATGGCTTTGGATTTGTATAGCACTGGCTACGTGTAGTTAGTGGCATTTAATGTGTAAAATACACAGATTTGAGGATCTGGTACATTAAAGCCTGTGAGAATGGCTCCCTGGTGTTCACAGCATCGCCTCAGCTGGAGAGCAGCTTTATGATATACTGCCTGAACATGCCTCCCATATTCACTATTCACTTAGAAACCTCCGTTCTCTGCATAATCTAATTAGTCTCTGTCCCAGGCCTGTCCCTGCCTGCTGCACAGCTGTGTCTGTGTGCAGCTCTGAGCGCTCATGCCCGGCCCCACGCTGGCACTCTGAGCCACCCCAATGAGGCCCAGATTCATCCTAATTGTACAGTGTCAGATTGTACAAATGGAGATGGATCTGGCATAATTATGAGGTGGAAGTGCTTCATGAGTGTCATGGAAGAGGGAGCATGGAAATGTGGCGAGCTCTGCATTAGTACCCGCTCTAATCCATCATCATTTAATGGTATGGCTGAAAAGACAGGTTCCCGTCTCTCACAGCTTCTTAGGTGTGTTCAGGAAGCCGCCTTGTTCACACGCTGAGCCTCACACACATTTTCAGGCGATATCATATTTCAGCGTTCTTCAGATTGTCTAATAATCTGACTGTAGTAATAACCTGTGAGGTGACAACTCAAACTCAAGAGATTTATCTGGCTTCTTAAAAATGTTCTTTTATTCTGGGTTTCCTGACAGTTTGAGTGCCACATTATAGAGAAACTGTATAAAATCCTAATCCTGTCACCTTATAAAAGCCTGACTGATCCATTATATTTTAGGTTAACCCCTTAAACAATGTGGTTGTGTGCCAGATTAATAACCAACCAAACGGTTCTCTCCTTTACCCCAACTCCTTCTCGGCACCTATTCTTATATCAACCGATTTAAAAAGAATCCACGTCTCCTGCAGTTGTACTGAACCATCGTGGCTTATGTAGCAGATTCTCTGTTGTGGCCAATCACATGCATTTATACATTACTAACCTGAAGGCAGTTCATTAAAAAGGGAAGGAGTTTTCACAGACTTTTATAGATTTTTTTTTCCACTTCTCCCCTCTGGGCTGATTAGTGAAGTGATAGCATGGCTGTTATGGCACCCAGGGGAGAATAAGCAGAGAAAATGCATGCAATGCTGTGCTGTTCCTTTCATAATCTGAATCCTTTCTGCATGAATATGGGGCAACGTACGCGTAATATGATTTTAATATGAATATTTATGTATTTCTCAAAAGTCAGGGCCTAAAGAATTTTGATCTGGAGTTCCGTGCCCTTATTGATGAACATGTAATTGACTCATGAATAGCCATGCTGTCTTGTCGATGATTCAATGATTCGTTTTTCCCACAGGTATTTTGCAGACATGAGCAATAACTAGTAAAGGCTGCTCATGACGGCTGTTAACTGTGTAATTGTGAGTGAAAGGATCAGTGCGTGTTCCTTAATCTCTGGATATTGTGTTGAGATATTGTGCTTTCTCTTTGTCCCGACCCTCTGGATACTATATTGCAAAAAATAAAATGTTACACAGAAATGTTTGTATGTCAGTAACGAAAGCAACACGTTACATAACAAACCACTTTTCCGAACAAAACGTAATGAAGGCTGCTTTGTTTTTCATGGAAAAAAAGAAGTAAGTGGGACAAAGTCAAAGTCTCCAGAAGAGCTGTGGCAGATTCTCCAAGACGCTCAGTAAAACTTCAAAGCTAATTACTCTACAGTACGAAGCAGAAGTCTCAGGTACATGCAAAGACTCGCTGTAAAGCAAAGATGCCTTTGAAAATAATGAAGATGTTTCTACATAAAAGAAAACGCTATAAAAGGCAGTAAACAGTAATAAACTAAAGGAAGTCCATATACGGAGTTCCTTTTTCTAAATAGTGTTCCCGGATACAACGTGTGCAGTTTTATAAGGAAAGTAGCTTTTACGTTTTACTGAGCGTCACAGAGAATCTGCCACAGCTCTTCTGGAGACTTTCACTGTCACACCCAGCAGCCTTCATTATGTTCTTTGTATGAAAAGTGGTCTGTTATGTAACGTGTTGCTTTTGTTACTGACATTACAAACATTTTTGGGTAACATTTGGAAAAGTAATGTTTGGAAATATAAAAAAAATCAATAAAAAAAGTTGTAGCTAAAAACAACAGGGTGCCTAAGACTTTTGCACAGCACTATATACATTTTTGATAGTCAGTATTCCTAATCTCTGTTGATTTGTCTACACTTTGCACGCTCAAAGTGGCCATGTATTTCCACCACATTATTATTCTCGATGCTTAAACGGGTCAGGGATATATTGGCAAGACATGTATCGGCCACGGTTTGGCAATCAGAATAGCAAAGGAAGTCAGTGCGGTCACCAGATTAGGTACAGAAAGGTTACGATCTTTAGCTAAGGCTATGTGATTATTACTGTGTGTACTGTGTTTAACAGAGTAACCAGTTTTAATACATCTATGTCTTCTTTATTGTTAGAACCATGTAGAATATGGAATATGGAATATCATTGGGGAAATGATGAAAAGTAATCGTAATTGTCATAATTACTAGCTATCATAATTCTTTGATGGTAATGAGTTCTTGATTATTGAACATCAGGATCGGCAAAATGCAGCCGAACAATGATTCTGCAGCTACAGTGTTATTTTCTAGATGTCTAGACTTCCTAGACAAACGTATTTGCTGTTTAGAGTTTACTGTTGGGTACTGGAGGTTGATAACTTTGAGTATTTTGGACTTGTTTCTAACTCAGGAACTTGTTTTTCTGACATATCACCATGCTGGCCTAGAATTATTGGAAAAAATATCAGTCTTGTTTGCTGTTCCTCTTACTCTGGATCTTTATCCTCCGAGTTTCTCCTATCTGTTATAGTGGTAATTCATTGAGAAGGAGTTTTTTTTATTTTTGAGTTTAATCAACTTAGCATAATCGAAATGAAAACAATCATTGAATCCAACTTAGCCATCCTGAAGGCGACTTATCTTCGAGTAACCCGGTGCTCAGGCTAACTGGCAAACTGCACTAGAAGTTGGTTCTCTGTATAAAACATTAACACACACACTTTTCAGCATATATATGCACTTTTGTAATGAAAAATGTTTTCTTACACTCAATATGGCAAAATCAGATATTTGCAGTGTTAGTATAAAATCTCATTAGCACACTCCTTCCTTTCTGATTTTTGCCTGATTTTCATTCTTACATATTCCGTCTATTTAAGGATAATATTAATGTTTATTTCTTCCTGACTAATATGCTTGTAAGTCCAATAAAATTGCTAACAGAGCCATCAGAGAAATAAAAAAATACTACTATAAACGCTACTACCATAAAATCAATTCACTTTAATTCTAATAATATAAACTTTAATGCTACATATACTGTGCTACCATAGATATAATATTTGTACTTACACATAATGGAGTATTCACAAGATTACCGTCCAGATATGTTGTAGCTGATGATAGACTTGATAAGATTGGAAACATTATGGACAGTAAACAATTGAAATGTATACACAAGGACCTTTAACACACAAGCAAATGAAATTAAATGAGGTGTGTTAGTGTAGCATCACAAAAGTGAACGTGACAGAATTGGTGTCCTGAGTACTGGGTTTGAGAAACACATTGTGAATGCACAATTCACGTGAATAATCTACAAATATTAGGAGATTTGCCTCAAAACATGCTCTATTCTGCAGACCCAGTTGGGCAATCGAGAAGCCATCAGCTTTCCAGTAATGTCTTGTAGTGGTGCCAGAACACATCATCATGAGATGGTAATGTGAACTTGTTTGTCTCAAGGAGTGTTATAACTTTATTTGGTGAGTGAAAGCAGGTTGTGTGTGGCAGTTTATCGCTGAGGCTAAGGAGTCATAAATACATCAATACTAAGATTGAGAGATCTAATTTCCTCCTGGGCATTTGTGTGTTTTCTCATTTCCTGACTTGCGCCGTTATCTCTCGTGCACGCGTACACGGCTGGCATTTCATTTTACCGATACAGATTAGCCGAAGCAGCGTTGCCCGTGTCATGTGATTTATTTTTATTTTTTGCTCCGATCTAGGATTGGCGTCGTCATATCTGCAGAGTTCAGTCCAAGAGAACAGTCACTGACCCTGGATCTAAAACACTGCTCAGTATTCAGAAACAAAACCCCATGTCCTCAAGGCTTGTGCGAAACTCCTCGTACTTAGGTGTTGATAAGTAATCTGATGGTGCTTGGAGTAGGGAATAGGCCTGTCATCTCTACACAGGTTTACTTGAAGAGAGAAGAATTGCAGTCGCTGGGTCAAATTACCCAATATTACTTTTATGGCTTGTGTCCTTGTAGAAGACAAGACGCTCATAAGAGTGCATCCTAGAAATGCGCAACAAAAGCTTCCTCGTTGCATAGAAAGGGTATTGCAACGGATGCAATTGCTGAGCTGGTAGCAAGGAAGGTTATCAGCCTTCTCTATTGCATTAGCTATTACAGGAGGACATGTTAGTGGTGTCAGTGCAACGGGAAAGCAATACCATCACGGTGGAAGACACAATAAATACACAGAATAACCCAAAGGCAGGGTGTCAGGCTGCGCTGTATCGACTTCGGCTCTCTGCCTCATAGCAATTTAGGCACAGCTTTGAGACATACAGGTTGCTTTCACATATGCAGTGTTTAGTTTAGTCTGTTTGAATTGTCCTTGGTGTGGTTCATTTAGGAAGGTGAGCACAGCAGTTACGCTCAGATGAGGAACAAAACAACCGTTTTGAGACTGAGTGATGTGGTCTTAGTTTTGGTCTTAGTCTTGGCTGGATGTGAAACACAAAAAGATGTAAAAACTAGTTATTTCTATAATTGCCTAGTGTTATTTAGCTTTGTGTTCTCTGGGCTCGGTTCACGCTAAGTGCACACTTGGCAGCGCTTCGCTTATCTTTTCCATCACCATGTTTCTCACCAACTAATAAAAGAATATGATGATTACATTTCCAGCCCTACGCACTCCCAAGTCAATGGTTTTTCCTTTGTTTAATACTGTGCAGTGTAAAAACAAACCAAACCTAAATGTAAACAAACCAAAACGATCGGTTTTTGCTCTGATTCAGACTATGTGTGAAAGCACCCCAAAATAAGAAAGGTGTAAAAGCTGTAGAAGGCTGTAGAAATGCGTACACAAAAAAAACATGTTTTAAACTGAGTGCATTCTGTATCTTTATACTTGCAAGCCTGAAATTGCTTCACCCCAGTGGACTTCTGTGTACTCTAGTGGCAGGTGCAACAATAGAATCTCTTTTAAGTTGGTCTTGGAAATGTTTCTAAGAAATGTATTCGTAGGTGAGTAGGAGAAGTATTGATTGTGACCTGTAAAAAAGACGGATGGATTTTTAAAAATGCACAGTGCATCAAGACTAAGAAGACGGCCCCGCTCGCTTCATATTGGACTCGTTTGAAATATTTGCAGCATGCATTTTGTACAGGCTTTCGTGTTGGCTTTGTTTGGTAGGCCGTTTCTTTTTTCTTTCTTTGCAAGAAAATACAGATGACAGGGTAGAAAGTATCGATTGGTGAGATGGTGAAGGGAAGAAGGCCCATGGAGACTCTCATAGAGCCTTTCATGTGAAAGCCCAATGTCTCAGAGAGTGGAGCTCAATCTTTCTGCTAGATATCACTTAAAGCAGCTGTCTATAGCGTTTAGATTCCGTTCACGGCAAGATACCGGCCCTTAGAAAGCAATATAACAGAGGCTCCTGATGTGAATATGTGGGTGTGCAGATGTGTAGGTCTGTTATTTGTTATATAGCTAAGAATGTGTCTGTGATTTCATCCAACACCTGATGAGCACTTTATTGACATCCATGGACTATTGAATTGAAAACCGTCTGCTGACTGCATGGCTGAGGTGATGAGCTAGTTACCACTCTTACATCATCCCAGCCTTGTTGATTTTGGCAGCCAACTGCTATGTGTGACCGCCAAGAGGCACGGATCTATTAGTGTGCCACCAGGTCCTACAGAGCACATCACACAAACACAATAAAATGTGGCTGAGCAGCAAATCGCAATTACAAACCCTACAACTGGTTTTGACGGTACAAAGAAAAAACAGTATTTTTAATGAGCTGAACATTACAACGTCCTTATAAAGCAAATTAGCTTGTAAGGGATATATACACAATTATTTTCCAATGAGACACGTTCGCTTTGATTTTGAAGGGATGCTAGATGGATGTAGACGCCGTGCAGTTTGAAACCCTCCTCTAGTCTGTCTTTATGGCTAACTAGAAATGGCCTGTGTGCTTCTGCACCCCTCGTGGAGATGTAATCATTTTTAACCTCGGGGGTTGATAGAAACGTCTGCATCATCCCAGACCAGATGCAGCGAGCCATCTTCAATACCGTCTGTGTCCTCTGATAACGCTGTGAGGGACTTTACTATGTAGCTCCAATTGTGTTTGATTATTTAAATTGTACCATGCAAAACTGTACTCTTGGGGAAGGGACGTTGTTATATGTCTAGAGGTCAGTGTGTGGTGTGCCAGTCAAACTACAGAGTGTACCCAGGGTATGAGTATGTCACAATACCAAAGTGATGTTGGGAAACATGGAAAATAGGGATGGAATGCAATCTGTATCAATCTGTATCTGTAACAATCAGGCAGCCTAGTTTAAACCACTACAGCCCTGACCAGGCACTTACTAAAGATGAATGAATGCTGCGCATTCATGATAGCACAGTCTTCGTTTATATGATTTGTTAGTGTCCTGCAGGATCGCTATCCAGAAGCGCTTACTGAAAAAAATCTGGTTACATTCCTAAAACAAAAGGATATTAAATTTGTATCCTTCTGCAGACTTGTCTCAGTTTTAGCCACTGAGGAACACGTAGTTCGTCTTAAGCTCTTCCCCTCAGATATACAGTATTTGTAGATATTGGCTCAAGATTATCCTGGTTATCAGACAACGTTATCAGACTGCGAACACCCGAGCGAGGGTAAGATTACAAGAGAAAACAAGGTCGAGCAAGAGAGAAAGGTTGTGTGTGCATGATCCCTCTGTGTTAGTTTGCTCTGTCTACACACTCTTTTGCACTTGATGGATTTAATGGCATCATGTAAGTCAGAGCGTATTGATTTGATCAGAATGGAACGAGAGGCTGAAGGAAATAAAGAAACACAACTGTCTTACTGCAGTGCTCATTTCAGACATTCCATATCTCACACACATGCACTAGTCATCCAAGCCGAACAGAGAATCATGGTGTTTATCAGCTCTAATGAACCTGAAATGTGCATAAAGAGAGAAAAGCTATTGTTCAGAGTGCACTTTGACAAGATAATTAGTTACTTTTATTTCAGGAATGTCTAATTATCCTGGCTGTGGTCTCTGCTAGCCACTGACCAGCTCCTTTTTTTCACATTGTTGAATACTTAGACCTTATGGTCTTGTTCCTTTATCATCAAAGCTTACCTAAAGCCTCTGAGTAATATATTTATTTCTTATAGGCTTTGAACACAGTTATTCATTAGCTTGGTGTCATTCCTGTGAAATTATTGTGATTATTTAACAGATGTTGTAAAGGCTGTGACACACCAAGCATTGTCAAACAAGCAGCATCAGACCAAGGCCAGCTAATGATCATCTTCTGTTCTGTTATCATTGCTTCACTGTGATGTCACATCTTACACTCAAGCACATCAGAAAGCATGAATATGAACTGATCCTGAATGAAAGGAAAGTCTTCATACCATGCGGTGGTAGGGGTCTATATTCATATTTACAAAAGAGAACTCAGAAGAAACAATATTGGTTAAAGACAAACTATGTTCTTAATTATGTAGAAGTATACACTGAAGTACCAGAAAAACTGGTATACTAGTTAATAGTCGGTAGGTCCCCCACAGGAAATTGGAGGGAACGTTGCACAGTCCTCACGCTGGTGTATGTTGAGGCCCCAAAACCCAAACCTCCAAAATGTTATGACCCATCTCATGAGCTCCAACTATTAAACTGCGTTGAAAATGGCAAAATCGTGATAACTTGCCATTCTCACAGTGGAAAAAGCTCTAGAAGCTTCCACAAATGTCTGTCGCTTTATATACACACTGCCGGTTGCAACCAATGACGTGCATATGTGGCGTTGCTATGTATTTTGCATAGGCAGTTTTTCTGGTACTTTAATGTACTAAATAGTATGTTGAGTAGCTGATGCCACTTGTCTTTATAGACCCATGGTTCAATGGCACAGTATTCTGACAAACTGTTTAGTGAATTAGGTTCACTATGTGATGTGGTTTATGATGTAGCCAGACAAACTAGGCTAGCTCATTTTCATGACTCTGTGAATCTCTTTAAACAGCCTGCATAGACTGCTCGGCCATTGAGGAGAGGTTAAGAAATAATACGTAGTCTAGCAAAAATAGGTGCAGCAGATAGTGTTCATGCCCAGTGTTCATAGGATATTCTTCATATCTACCATGACCCTGACCAGGTGAAAGAACATGTTTATTGCAGATGAATGAATGAACAAAAGTAAATGTAATACTATGTTTGCCCTTGTAAGGTCTTGCTTGCTTGCGTTTGTACTTTGGTTCGGTCTTTCCCCGCACTGATTCACTAGACTGGCATTCCGAGGCATATAGACAGTCAGAGATCTCTCTACACAATTGATTTTAGTGACCTACAGGTGAAGATGTGTAAGGATTTTAAAACAGAGCTTTTATACTTAAGTGGAGGGCCGTAACATACAAATGGTTGTTTTTGAGCCATTATTCATTGCATTTGAGCCAGTATTCATTGAATTCATATCCACTATTAATTGAATTATTAACTTGCTTTATGTTTTAGAATATGATAAAGATGATATGAGATGCGACCCTCTAAGGTAGAACTCTGAGAAGCTCCATGAAAACATTTGAACCAGTAACCACGTAGCAGGGAACAAAACAGATTGTTTACCGCTCCACCAAAGCTTTTGGAACTCATTAATTTGAAAGGCAAAAATCCCAGAGGACCTTTTTTAAAAAGCAAAATAAGTTCTCATTTTGATTGGTGTTTTGATTGGTGGCCAGGGGCTTAAAAGCCACATGAGTCCTTTCAAGTGTGTACACAGTGAAATATCAACTATAATCCCACCGAAAGAATGTGATTTGCCAGGGGATGAAACTTGATATCTCTTAAGGAAAGTGGTTTATCTAATATGATTCTGCCGCTTTAACTTTGGTGGAGGAAATCCTCAAAACTGGCAACATAAACAAGTAGATATCAGAGTGTTGCTGTGATTGTGTTGTGGCAGTCGTGTAGGTGATGACAGCTTTCTTCCCCTACAAGTGCTCGTATTACATGCATCTTGTAGTGATCACATACAAATTCTGACAAGGTGTCATAAGCCTATGGGAGTTGGAAACATATTTATTTACAAGGAATCATAACATTAGACTGAAGAAGGATGATGAATAACATACTGTACAGTGCTGCTGGGTATATTCAGAGCAACGCTGAAAAAAGGGGTTTATTTTTGCATTTCGTAAAGATTCGACTATATGGAAGACTTTGTGCCTTCCAGGGAATAATGTTGATACTTCAAATCCTCTGTCCAATTCGCAGAAAGTCACGCTGAATTTGGAACAATATTTGAGGAGTTCTCTGAGGCGTTAAAGTAAAGCTGTTACGGCTTACTGTTGCGTCCCTCACGTGGTTATGAGATGAAAATAAGAATGAAGCGAATGCCAATCATATCTGGTTCATATTCCTCTACTGCATGTGATGCAAATGGAACTGCGTAATGCATACATTCAGATCCAAACCCACAATGAAAAGCAATTTTATGGGTCTGTTTGTAGCCTTGTGATTAAACGAGTTTTATAGGACCATGGGATTGCACCACTGCTCATCTTTTCCTGCTTATTAATGAACTAGAGGACCGTCATTGTAGTCACATTCACATCTTGTGCATACCTAGAAGCTATTGTTAACATTGTGGCTGGGTCTTTTTGCTCTTCATCTTAGTGCTGAGGTGCTCTGAGTGACAGAGATATTGAATTCAGGCCAGTAAGCAGTGATTATACTCTACCATGGGAACCTGCAGAGAGGGAATTAGATTAATTGCTGCTTATACAGCGTTAATACTCCATGGTGACAGGCCCCATGTTTGAACACAAGTTGACTTCTTTCTGCTGACAGAGATTGATGATGATTAGAAATGTTTGTGCTTTCCTTCATTTAATCAATGCTATGTATTTGCCATTTTTTTCTTAGGAGACTGTAACTTCGAAAGGCCATATTCAGAGTGTGGCTACAGCCAAGGCAAAGATGATGACTTTGACTGGGAACAGGTCAACACGAAGCAGAGACCATCCGCAGACCCCTGGATACCACCAGGTCAGTCAACACTAGATATCACAGTTCACACTATGGTAGCTTTCAGTGCTAGTTTAGGGGGTTTATATGCTTGCATTATTTTTCCAGACCTTAGGACTCACTGGGTTTGCTTCAAGAGTTCGGTATGTTTGGTTAAGTTACGTCCTGGGAAATGGGTCTCTGGTCCACCTGAAATGGTGGTCTGAGGTTCCCTTGAGGAAATTCGTACACTTAGGGAGCAAGGTTCCAAAACATGTGATTGATTGGACTTGTCACATTACTAGGCAGTGAAAAGCATTACACTGGTTAGACTTGTCACATTACAATGGCAGTAAAAGAATTCTGTGCTGTTTAGAGGAAATTAAATGGAGCCAGGACAGCGTACGAATGGAAACAAGGAATTATTTTGTATATACAGTCCATTTTCAACTGAAGAGCTTGACACAAACCATTGATCAGTGTCAAACAAGAGTTAAGAAAGCTTAATTAAATAATACGTTAAGTCAAACACAAGAAAGAACCAGGAAAAGAGATGGTGATTCCTCTAAAATCAGAATTGATCCTGGATTCAGCTAAGTGTAAAAACAGCTATAGACACCTATACATTCTGAATAGGCTGAATAGGCTTACTGGTTTAATTGTCAAGCCGTTTCATCACTCATTAAAGTGTCTGCATCGGTGTTCACTCTTAAATATAAAATATATCATTCAAACTGCCATACCATGTATACAATATATACACGTGTACATACTGTTTGTTCATAAGAAAGTATAAGACAGAAAAAGATTTATTATTAAAAGAAATCTTTTACATGCGAGTACCAGAAGACCAACATATGCTGTTTTCATTATCAGTATAGATTCAAGGCTAAGTAATGGCTAAGTGTAAGAAGGGTCTGGGTGAATGTTTCCTCACTGGTATGTATCTCGGCTCAGTGCGTCTTCATCAACCCTTTTGGTTTGTTAGGTGTTTAATTCATTAGCACTGTGGAGCCTTGGCTGTTGTTACAGGGTAAATGTTGTGGTCATGACTGTCGTGACCCCTCTTAGTGGTTTAGTTAGATGGCATCTCAAGCTCAAATGCAGATTCTAATGTGGCCAGAAATCATCTAGAGTGTGAAGGATTTCATCAGAATGACCATGAACTGTCTACTTTCAAAGAAACAGCATTAGCCTGAAAAGGCAGACTTTTTTTTTCAATAGCCTATAGCAAACTTGCAGGCTTATCTGATTTATACAACACTAGCAGCTTCAAATAATACTTGTTAAAAACATTTTCAGTTCAGTGACTATGCTGCTCTAAAGAGCTTATGTTATGTTGCATGAACATGCATATACAATGTGCATATAGAGGCACTACAGAGAGTCTGATCTGAAGATCGTAAGATGCACAGTGGTTCATGTGTATCTGAGCCAATGCGAATTGACAGATTATATCAATAATGTACTACATGCTTTTTAAAAATGGTTAAATAATTAAAAGCCTTATCTATGAATCAGTGTAAGGAAAAATCAAAATGAACTGTATATTGAGCTAAGATGCCTTTACTCTGGGGAACTGTTAAATCAATATAATTAAATATTAATTTCCCATCATGACATTCAGTAGAATTTTATCTTCTAGTAATGATCTACTTTATTATATGAATTTACCCAATAGGTTAAACAGTTGAACAGTGTGAAGCTCTGCAACACAATGCCACAGAAGACTTTTACAGCATGTACGTGACTCATTTCTCAAGCATTAGGGCAAGAGTCGTCTCCTTAGCTCATGTCTGAGGTACATGACTGATCAAAGATCCACTTTGTCAAACCCTAATAAACATGGCCATTAGACCCCGCAGAATTGCTTCAGCTCTTAAATCTGATGCCTAACCACGCGCGAGCACCACCTTCATTGACTCCTCCAAAGCAATTGAATCAGCAGAATTAATTGCAAGGACTTGGCTAATTTCATCTCACCTCTGTCAGCACGTACCACTGACTCTCAGAGAAATTACCTGACAACAGAGAACAGGCAAGAGAAGACCAAAAAAAAAAGGGAAGTGTTTACCTTTCTGCCATAATTGATTTATGTTTCCCTGCCAGGAGGCAGCAGAAGGTTAAAACCCAGCCTGGTGGTAGAGCAGTGACCTACATGTTAGAAGCTGCTCCGTGCATTTTATATCACTGATTTTGCATTCTGCACCCAAAAGAGTTGCTGCATTTGAATGTAATATTCTTGTTGCCAGGAAAGTGATTCTTTTGGCAACACAATGAGGACAGTTATACATGCTGCCACCCTGCTGTCTCCCCTCACTGCTTTTTCTCCTAGTCAGTATGTCCAGTGTGATTTGTGCTTAAAGAGGCTCAAGTCCAGCAAAGAATGGATACACTTTCTTCATTCCAGAGATTCAGTGACCATGGCAGCTCTCCCACCACCTTCCACCCACACTCGCCATGAAATGCCGTAGCAAAGTAATGAAAGTAGTTTTTGGTGGTAATCAATATCTGAAGCTCATATAAGCATGGCAAGTCAGTGTGAAATAGTTCATTCCCACAATATCTATGACAGGCCTTGTCTGTTTGATTCTGTTGCACTGCCTGGGAGGTCAGGACTCGTATCTGATATATTGGTCTTTTTCATTTGTTGCCTATTACTCATGGCTATAAGAACTGGGTCCAGTGAAGGCACCATTATCTCCTTACTATTACAATCCCAACTTTGCATGCTTTCCACAAGAAAAGATAGCAGCTGGCATGGTTCTCTTTCTAGTCACCATTAAAGTAATGTCCTCTAAGGGAAGTCAGAACATTTTAGGTTTCTTTTATTTCTCATTAGCTTCTTGATGATAGCATGCCCCCTGGCCACATAATAAATCAAATGACCCTACTTGGGAATGTGGGACAGGGACTGTGAGGGAGAAACAGGACAAGGTGGTCAGTACTCAGAAAAGTGGCCTGGTTTTTCTATGGCCTCTTAGCTTCTATTAAAAGGGTGACCGTCTAAAGCTACATCTGACTTCAACATGGCACAATGGAGAGTTGTAGTTTTAGACCTCGCACTTAAGAGATTTTGCATCTACTGACCAAAGGTTAGAGTCTGCATGGTCAAGTGAGAGCTCAGTGGTAACGATTCTGTGCTAGTGCCCGGAAGGTTATGAGCGACTAGTGAGCTGCTGCTTTCCCAAGATCCTGTCAGCTGCTCAGAAGTGTGCTTGGATTCTGTCCCAAATCACTAGTCTGTTGCTTTAGATAAAAGCGTCTGCCAAATAACGCCTCGTTCGGATGGGGGGTCATCCCTCTAGGCATCTCAGGGTTCTTATTGGGCTGTTCTGTGTGTGGTGTCAGGTTCAGGTTAACATGCCAAGTGTGAGAATTCTCATGCTGCTCTTGTAACAGGTGAACACCAACACCACCACCACCACAAATACAGTTTCACTCTTTCTTCTGTGACACTTTCCACATCTCTGCATCAAGCATTAAGGTTTGGATTGGTATAAATCCTCATGACCTTTTCTTTATATTAAACAGAGTACGCTGGTTTGAATCATCTGTTTGTATTAGGTCTGTAAGATCATGGGTCCTAGAGAGTTGAGATTTAACATTTTTGTCATTGAGGCAACCATTATTTATTTTTATTTTTATTTTTTTATTTTTTTGGATTTTTCCCCAGATTTTCTAATTTAGTCGTCTCCAATTCCCACCCATCAGTACTTCCCCCCATGTCACATGACGAGCCGCCAGTCAGGGAGGGAGAAGCCATCACGTGCTTCCTCCGTCCTTCCTTCCTTCCTTCCTTTTCGAGTTGCTGCTCATGCAACTTTCGGGAGCGGTGTAATGCACTCGGAGGAAAGCGCTCCCGACCCACCTTTTGTATGCATGAACCATCACAGACGCCTGTGATTGGACAGTGTAGCTCTGATTGACATGAGAGCACGGCCAGTCTTGCTCTCTGAGCTCCCAGCTACGAGCAGCTATAGCATCACCCGGATTCGAACTAGTGATCTCCGGATGATAGGGCGAACGCGTTGCCGTTGCGCCACTCGGGAGCCTTTGAGGCAACCATTATGTATGTGTAGTTGGCATCCTGTCCAGGGTGTACTCCTGCCTCAAATCCAATTCAGCTTTACAGATAGATAACAGATAACATTTCCACTGAAATTAGTCTTTTCTCACAGAGGAATCTTAATGCTCAAGACAGAATTTTATTACAACATCATTTTGTACAGCATGTTATTCAAGCATGCATTTAGAAAAATAAGCCATTTATGACAGCTGAAATGGGTGTGAGCTGACTATCATGATACTCGAGTAGCCTGTGCAGGGATATAGGCTTAATGCAGAAACAGTGAGGGAGATAATATGAGGAAATAAAAAACAGAATGAAATGCTAGTGATTTTCCCATAACCATTTTGCTCAGCCAGTATAGATGAGGTGTAGGGAAATTTGTTCCAGAGTACAGTAATCATCTCAAAGACGTACAGTAATAGGTGCATTTTCAACCTTTACCTGTCACTTTTCTACTTAGCACAGGAAGTAACTGAATTGAATAGCCTAGCATAGTAAATCCTGCAGGTCTTATTGTGCTGGCATTAAATTCCTTATGGTTCATAGTTCTTGGAAGTCATAGGAGCATTGCTTTTTGGGTGAAACATACACACTAGGATACTTGAGATGGTCCATCTTAAGGCTTTGTTCTGGCTGTCTTATATAGCACATGTTGTAATGACGTTTATTAGCAGATTATGTGTAGAATGTGATACTACCACACACTGAACTAAATCAGTGTAGGTCCTACGAGTGACATATGATAAGCCTCTTACAACTGTGTGCACAGGGCTTGCCCCTATCGCATTACACTATATATTATAGTAACACATCTGCTAGCTAAATGTAAAAGGCACTATCACAAATATCCATTCTAGTGGTTCTGCAGCAGGCCAAGCCTGAGCCAGAGCTGATGAGTTCTTGTGATCTGTCATCTTTGTGCTTGATTGGATTTTTTTTAGGCAAACCAGTCCCTTTTTCTACCAGTTCCAGTTCATTTGAAAGGGAGCATATTTCTGTAGTTAAATAATATGTATTTAATGCATTTCCCTGAGGTAAAAGAGAAGAAATATCTTTTTTGTAAAGACACCACATTATTGGGTATCATCAGTGGGTGGACTGTCAAAAAAAAGCTGAAATGAATGCTGAAAATATATGCACCATGCTTTTTAGAATGTTCTTTGAAACATTTTTTTGGTTATAGTCCCACTTTGGGTTACATTATCAAGAAAAGCGTGAACTTCCTTGGTACTGTTTTTAATGGTTGTTTTCTGTGTAATCTCAATTGAAAGGGATTATTAATACACAATTAACACATTAAGTGTTTTCTTTTCACGTCTTATCACATTTTTTTTGTTTCAAACACTTGCCTACCCAAAGTAATCCGTTTTTCAGGTTACCATTAATTCTTGTAATGATTCTTGTAACTCAGACTCATGGTGAAGTACAGCAGCATGACCAAGTGGATGTCTTATACCTGACCAGAAGACATGGTACTTATGCAATAAGCAAGGCTAATTGTCTGAGGGTGGTGTAGAGTAGAAGTGGTTGGCTCAGAGTCTGCACTTATTAATGTTTTAAATCTGCCATGTTATCAGGGCAAGCACAGCTGCTCACAAGTAAATATAGTGAACATTGCAGTTCAGTCTGACACAGTGGTCCTTTTATGTGTCCACACAATAAGGGCAGCACAACACTGCGCTCTGGCACATAATTTGAGAGCACCGCCCAGCGCTGGCCAATATAAGCACCCAGCAACAAAATAGGCAGTGGATATGAATGATGTTGGATGCCAGATATGAAAATAGATTTACTCATATGCAGATTTATATATAGATGCCCACCATTTGCTGTTGCCTATTTCTGTGTCATGCTTGCCATGTAGTCTGCACATGAATTCATGTTCTATTCTTATTGGACTGCTTCCCTGGAAGAGCTCTAGGAAGACAGGATTGATAAACAGCTCCATTGAAAGCAGTGTACTTGGCATCCTTAACAATACAGAAGCAAAAATTGCTGACAGCTAATGTTTTTGGCTACAGTCTTGCTTATAGGACTTAATTAAAGTGACCACTGCCAGATACAGAATCATGTATTTCACTCAGCACTGAAGAACAGACCCATCCACACATCCTTCAGATTCACACTTTAACACCCAGACCATCTTCAGTCCAATAAATAGGATCTCAAAACTTAAAAGGACAGAGATGTCATCAGGAAGTCAGGAAGTCATCCAGATATCTTTTTCACTCACATAGTGCCAGTCCTGGGAACCAGTAGATGTTTTTCAGAACTTCTTACCCATTTCTCCCCATATACACTGGAAAGATAATAGCTACAGAGAGTTTAACTCAATTTATGAGAAAATATTTTACCCTCCAAAATCAGTGCTTTTAATGTGTAACCTCAGAGATACAGTCATACAGAGTGAAAACATGCAAGATGATACACCGATCAGCCATAACATTAAAACCACCTCCTTGTAGCTACACACTTTGTCCATTTTATCAGCTCTACTGACCATACAGGTGCACTTTGTAGTTTTACTGCAGTTTCTGCTGACTTTGTTAGCCCACTTTTATACTGTTCTTCAGTGGTCAGGACCCCCACAGGACCACCACAGAGCAGGCACTCTTTGGGTGGTGGATGATTGTCAGCAGTGCATTGACCTTGATGTGGTGGTGGTGTGTTAGTGTGTGTTGTGCTGGTATGATTGGATCAGACACAGCAGTGCTGCTGATGTTTTTAAACCCCTCAGTGTCACTGTTGGACTGAGAATAGTCCACCAACCAAAAATATCCAGCCAACAGTGTCCTGT
>JAOUQY010000046.1:13162206-13174109 GCA_028566355.1 Doras micropoeus | reverse complement strand
GTCCCAACTGTTTTGGAACGTGTTGCAGGCATCAAATTCAAAATGAGTGAATATTTGCAAGAAAACAATAAAGTTTATCCGTTTGAATATTAAATATCTTGTCTTTGTAGTGTATTCAAATGAATATGGGTTGAAAAGGATTTGCAAATCATTGTATTCTGTTTTTATTTATGTTTTACACAGCGTCCCAACTTCATTGGAATTGGGGTTGTACGTATATTAGGGAACATGTGTTTTAACAAACAATAAGAGACCAGTACAGTCATAACACATTAACAGACTAGTCATGCAACAGGAAATCCACAACTGCAGCGTAGTTTGCATAGTGAACATGATTTCCTTTCTTAATAACTAGTTTTCTGTTAATGTGTTTTGTCACCATACATAAATGTTCAAATAAGAGGTCAATATAAACGAACTTTTCTTAATCTCACTGCTACTGAATTCATTCAATACTATACCTTTCTGCAACATTTGTTTTTCATTTGGAAAATAATCTGTCTGTACCCTTGCTTTCCTCTTCTCCTTCCATATTCCTAGTAACAGTTTTATGGGGTCCTATTCCGCACTGTTAATGAAGTGCGAACATGATAATATATTACCATGGTGCTGAGAACAAGTGAATCCTGACATGCACTCAAATATTTCTGAAATAAATTGTAACCAGATGCTCATGTTAAGAACTTCACACATAACCTAACTACTCCTGCTAAACACTGATCAGTTTCACTAAAGTTCACGCAGTGCCAAAGAGTTAAAAGGCTTCAGTTCTACTTAAATAATCAGCATGTCTTTATTCAATTTTTAAATTGTAAAAAGTGAAATAAGAACCCGATGTGCTCTTTTCATCTGTAAATTGTTATGAAATAAAATTTGATATGAGAAAGTTTAATAGTCTCATCAAAATTAGTAACAACCCTTTTCTAAATATCGCTTGACACAAGTCTTAATCTTATAACAGCTGGTTTTCTTGATCCAGATTGTTCCTTAACACTATTGTAGCAGGTTTGGAACTGTACACTCTAAGTAAATATAGCTGCCGTCTACTAGTGTCACCCAATCTGCTTTAATCTACTGCCTGCTTTAATTGCCTGCTGTGTGCTCTGTACAATTCTCTGGTGCAGTCAAGGTCATCATGGTTTGCTTAATCTGGAGACGGGGAAGCTAATTAAAACAAATTCCTAAATGTCCTTTTAATTTGCCAAGGCCAATACCATACCTTCCTGTCCTGTTAGTGATCATGATTGACGACAGTCAGACTAATTCAAATCACAATATTAAGGTCACACAACTTGATTAATTTCTGTTACTTTTGTTGTTCCCCTTTCCAGCTGTACATACAAAATAATTGTGACATTTCCACCCGGTAAAAGCATTGTTTTCCCTAGAGGTCATGATAATGAATTAGCAAATGTAAGATTAGCTATGGTTTCACTAGAGACCAGCATGGTGGTGTGTGGAGAGACTTGTTATGTTATGTGTTGTAATGTTTCTCTTCTCAATTTTTTTTTCCATGTGGTAGATGTGGTAGATAAGGAAATAATGACATATTTCTTCAATATAATAGCTTCTAATACGCTAAAATTGAGGATTATATAACAAGTTAAGATTGCTTTGATGTGATTAACTCAATACATTCTCATGAATGTGAATCAGCATTCTGATGATACTTATTTGGGGCTGAAGCAAGAAAAGGAAACTATTACTCATCAACTATGCTCCACATCCTACTAGACATAAATTGCATACTTTAGACATGATAGTAATGTATGTAAATAGAAAACTAATATGTGTGTGCATTTGTGTTGCAGTGAGCACGCCACACTTCCTGCATATTAAAGGCGTCGAGGTTAACGCCAGGCAAACAGCTACTTTCCACTGCACCATTAACGGCCAGCCCAAAGACCACGTGAACTACAAACTGTGGTTACAGGTAACGCTGTGCTTCTACGTCATGCTCTCTAATGGTTTTCTGCTTTACTTTATTGTCCACATTTCCCAGTTATTAATGTCATACTCGGCTGTTTGTATCAGCAAAGATGAAACACGGTCAATTAGAGAGCTGCGTCTCGTGACATTAATGAAGAAATATTTCGGAGGAATAAATGTCCCCATCTGCCCACAGCATGTGGATGTGCATGCACAAGGACACACAGTTGTGGGTTTGTGGATGTTGAAGTGCATATGAGAGTGCATGTGACAGCTGTAGGGAATCACTGGCAAGTGAGTGTGTGCCCAGAGAAGAATTAAAAGCTTTCTCTCTCTCTTTCTCCCTGAAAATCCACTATTCCACTATATAAACAGAGTATTAATACAGAAGCGAACACACAAACAGAGCCATGTACAAAGCTATTGGTTTGGCTGAACAGTCTGATATTGAAACTTAGTTTAGATTAAAGTTTGTGAGGATATATCCAGCCCATTGAGTCTATTTGGCTGGAACTACTTTTCCCTCTAAAGTTTTACACACCATAATATTCCTCCTCTGTGAGCAATCCAAGGCTGTGTGAGCTTCTTTCCCAGGAGATCAGCAGCTGCCTGCCTGCTTTTTTGCTTCATTCACTGATAAACACTCCTGAGGAATGTCCAGACCTCGTGAACAGACATCAAAAGCATGCCTATTCTCTAAATTACTCCTCATGGATGCAGAGCCCCTCTAACTGCCTAAACTATTTATGTTCCTGTTTTCCATTTTGGCTAATTTTACAGCAGCCTTGCACTCTATCCCACATCACGGGTCACAGGAATGATTTCTAACAGAGACAGGAATGTGTTTGTTTACTGTATTATTACAGAAATATCTGAAATTCCGCTTATTCTCTCAGGGTATTGGAGGCCGAGAGGCTCCGATGAAGGACACCAAGCCGGTGAACCTCAGGCGGTATATGGCAACGTTTGATGTGGTGAACACCACCAAGGGGGATTCAGGCCGTTACCGCTGCATCGTCCAATCAGACAAGGGAGTGGGTGTGTCCAGCTACGCTGAGCTCATAGTGAAGCGTAAGTGTTAAGCATTATATCACAACTCTTACAACTAGGATTTCGTTGAATCAAGCTGATTCTCTGAAAAGAAAGAAAAGCAAGTTTCTTCTGTTGAAAGCAAAACAAGCATCAATAAGTTCAATTAAATTTCTTTTATTCTCTGCACCGATTGCTTGGCTCTTGAGAGAACAAAATAGAATACAGCTTCGGTATAGAATACAGTGAGATATAATGAAATAGAATAAAGTAGAATACAAGAGAATACAACAGCAATACAATAGAGTAGCACAGAATAGCATTGGGCAGTGCGAAACAGAGAAATAGAAGAAAAATAGAATAAAACAGCAGCATAGAATAGAGTAGCATGCAGTGGTGCAGAACAGAACGAAATAGAATAAAATAGAAAAATAAAATAGCAGAATAGAATAGAGTAGTGTAGAGAAGAGCAAAGCAGAGTGAAACAGGATAAAACAAAAAATAGAATAAAACAGCAGAATAGAAGAGTAGCACCGAGTGGAGCAATTCAGAGCAAAGAAGATTAAATATAGAATACATCAGCAACATTGAATAGAAAACAGTATAAAATGTAGCAAAGCAAAATGGAGTGGCATAGAATACAATAGAATAGAGCAGAATAAAACAGCAGAACAGAGTAGATTTAACAATAATATAATAATAGAAGCAAAAGTAGTATAGAACAGGTTAGAATGGAATAGATGGAATTATTAAATCAAAATAATGAAATAGAATACAACAATAGAATAGAATAGAATAGAATAGAATAGAATAGAATAGAATAGAATATCATTAGGCCTGTGTGGTAAAATTCATACTTCATAGTTAGCCATGGTGATTTCAATCATACTGTATGTTCAGGAAAGCGTTTTGCTCCGTGTGTCCAGTGTTGTAATAAAATACACATTTGTTTTGATGTTTTGCTTCAAATGAGTGTAATTCAGTCTTTCTGTGTGGGAGAGTAGAGACTACAGCCAACAGTGTGCGTGTGTGTGTGTGTGTGTGTGTTTGCATGTGTGTGGTTATTTCTCAAACACGAGGCTCTGGTCCTGACAGAGCAACGGCTGAAATAAAAACGTGCTACATTTAAATACTTTTCCATGTGAGTGAGAGTATCATTACAACGTAAATCATAAAAGAGCAGGAAACACCCTTCTTCCCCTGTGGTACTGTATTTTGTTAAACAGCAGAGTGTGTGGCCTAAGACAAACTCCTTATTTTTCATTTCTCAGAGGCACTTTTCCAGTGCGCTTGCCATAGGCTGGCTTCTTTCATTCCGTTGCTCATGGCCTTAAAGTACCTCTGAACTATAAATTGGGATTGTTCTCGTTATTATTATTATTGATAAAAATGTGTTAAGACAGCACAAAAGTCACATTTTATGTTGAAAACAGAGATGTTGTCAGTGCCTGTAAATCATTCAGGAAGGGGTTCGGTTAGTCACTAGTAGCTGGCTGGCCGTCTGGATAAATAACTAATGATACGATGATTATAAAGAATATAATAATGTTAATTATCTCACAGACACTGAAATCTCATTTGTGTATAATTCCTAGCATTTAGTTGGCTGACTAGCTGCATTAGCCAATGCTAGTGATATATTCATGTATATTCCTAGGTCCTGGTATTTTTAATAGAAAATATAGCGCTGTTCCATGGCATTAAAGCACGTAATAATGTGTAATAATTTAGCTGATGAATTCTGATTGGTCACAAAAGTGTTGATTCTTTTTCAGTAACGGTTGCTCGTACACTAGTGTAGGCTCAAATCACAGCTTTATATTAATACGCTTGTTCTAATAATCTATTGTTTCCGTAGTAACTGCTCGTACACAGGGAAATGTATGGATGATATTTTTGTAGTGCTAAATATGTTATTTAACAAAGAAAAACTTAGTTAGAACTATTGATGTGTTCTGTAAAAAAAAAAAAAGGTTTATATTTGGAGAATTCTGGTCTTAACCTTAAAAAAGAAGAAATTATGGTTTAGAATGTAAATAATAACAGGAAGTAACGTTCCAGAAACATAAAATGTAATTAAGTGGGTAAAAAGATGTGCTGTGTCGTTCTTTAATCAGTGAAAAATTTGAATCGTTGGCAAATTTCTGGAAAACACTTTGGGATTTGCTTTTATAGGAAAATAATCAGCTTCAGGGCGGTAAATGGGTTTCATGTCAGGCCACATCTCACCAACCGGTTTTTGATTATTTTCCCATAACATTCCTCACAGTTGTGTTTTATTCTACATAACAGCATGTGTATGAGTGGGTGTCTCATTTGCAAAATACATAATATGTGCTTGTGTGTGTGTATATATATGTGTGTATATGTGTGTATATGTGTGTGTGTGTGTGCAGTCATTGGTATGTGAGATATATATGAGACCTGTCAGTGTAAATGAGCTGAAGTGTGCTGGAGTGTTCAGCTCTAAATCTTGCTATGATTTTTTGCACGCGGCAGAAGCTGGTTCCTGTCTCCCATTATTCATCATTATTTAGGCAGCATTAAAGACAGTGGCACTTCTGTGAGCTTGTAATTGGAGTGCATTACAACAGCAACAACTTCTTTTTATTATTCCTAAATTCGTTTCAGTTGCTTTATCTGTGCCACGTTTCCCGATTAAACATTACCCCATTTCCCAGCCGTGTATCAGATGCGCTCATTGAGCACAACCTGTTCGCTTTTGCAAGCCTGATGCATCTCATTATGAGCGTCTGCTGAAGGGAGCACTAATTTAGGCTGTGCTTAGTGCAGTACCACGAAGAGATGGTTGAGGGCAACATGTACGACAGCATGCCCAGAGCCTGCAGGTTAACAAAGCTGACCTGCTCTCCTGAGGCAGCGTGATGGCTGACATAAATCATTCACACTCTGCTCTTATACTTCGCTTCCCACCCCATACAGCCATTACGAGCCTCCAAGAGCCACCAGCACGCATATTGGCATTGCAGCATACACCTGCAGCTGCCACAGATGTGCTGTATCCCACTGTTTTTCTTTCATTTAGGTTTTTATTTTCTGCATGGTAGGTGCCCAGAAGGCAATAGAAGATAGAGGAACAGAGCAGATGTCAAACAAGTAGCAAGAGCCAAGAAAACTGGAAAACAAAGCATTGCAGAGAAAAATTGTGTGTCTCCAATCATATTCACTGTATAACACAGTGCCGGTATCTGTACAGATTTTCATATCTGTATCTGTATTTGAATTTAATCCCAAAGTGGGTGTCCTAAACACGTGAACCCTGTATAACCCTGGGAAAAGGTCAAGGTGGCAGCACTGTTAGCATGGTGTGGGAATTCTGGCTCTGACATTCCTTCAAGCTCAGATACATCAATAGGGTTAGTTTAATCAGTCACATGATTCGGGACGGCTTTTTTCCCTTCATTGGCACAGTATTTGTATGACATTCTTCTTAGATATGGACACTGTGCTACAATGGCACCACGTATTCATGCACAGGAAAAACAAAATGCTCCCCAATGCAAATATCCAGTATAAAGAGTCATTATTTGATGTTAAGTAGATAATCAAAGAACAAGATAATGACAATGTCTTGTTTATAAGTTAAGCAAGACATCTAGAAACTGTATATCTATCTATAAAATCTATAAAATCTGCACGTGTTTGGAAAACGGACTCTAGAAAGTAGCATAATGAGAACAGCTGCACGTCCGTGGTGTCCGCAGCTGTGTGCGCGTGCCCGCAAGGGAGTGGAATAGTGCCCTAAGGATGCCCGAGTGCTGTATGTTTCACTGCCCGTTTGCCTTTCTTTCTTTGTCCTGCAAGCTTCATATCTGAGTCACTTGCTCTAGCGTAAAAATAAAACCCTCCTGCTTATGCAACTCTTTTTTGGTACGTCCCATGAGATCCCAGTCCTGATATACATCTCTAAACTCAGCCTGATGCCCTGTGAACCTTTCTGTAAAGCTTTCTAAAAATTCTTCTCATATTTATTTACTTCCCTACACGGTGTTAAACAGTATGCCGAAATAGTATTCATCTGCCAGTATCAGAATCCATCATGGAGTAATGTTTTGACAGTGCAGTAGGATGCCTTTTAAGGTGTAACTGAAATATTACTGTTTTTGTTTTAAAACTTCTGCATGCTGCTTCTCAGAAAAGGACATTACCCCCAGAGAAGTATGAAGTGCTTTGATCTTCTCTGTCTAGCATGCAACCTCAAATTTGTGACATTTACAAGAGCATTGGAAAACTTTTTTGAAACCGGACCAAACCAAGTCTAAATAACAGAGTTGCCAGATAACAGAGTAGAAACACTGACCCTCAAAATAACAAATAGGTTCCTTGGGAGACAGCGATCTTGGCACACAGAAAGAGTGGATTATATCGGAGAGATCGTGTGGGCATAGGGGTCAGGTTGCATGGCCATATGCTTCTAAATATATCCAAATGTGAAAGAGGATTTAGCAAATAGGTATGTGTGCCAGGTGCAGTGGCATGGAGACACACAGCTGTGTGCTGTAAAACACTCAGTATGGCCAGCAGCAGCCATGACTGGAAACCAGTGCAACACAATATGGTAGTAATGGTTCTCTCTGTGCCCGGTAAATTTGAAACGCTTAAGCTTCTCGTAAGGAACCATCAGCAGGTCCAGTCTTACATTCCCCAGTCTCCTAACTACATTATGACCACTGGAGTTAGTGAATTACTAATGTGTCCTAAATAATGGGCTTTAAGGAGAATAACTCAATAATAAGCTATACATTTAAGGAGTTTTTCTTTTTCCTGTAGGTGCTTGGGATAGAGTGTGATCTAGCATTTTGACCATTTTCTGGACGTTTAATTCCCCTGAATTTGGTTTCAACACTATTTATTTTTGGATCATAGATTTTTCTTTGCTTGGATGCTGACAAAGGGTTTTTAAGCCATCCTAGAAAGGATCAATATCAATATCCATAGAGATGTGCCAAGAATCAGTTATAATACGTCGACTTGTGGTTAGATGCATCAACGGCTATGTTTTCACATGATAGCATGGAAAAACAGACAGAAGAATGTCAGATCAATCAGACTCCCATGCCCCTTCCTGCCAAAACTCAAATAAACGTAATGACACACGGACAGAATGGAGCCAGTGATGCATTGCTGTCTCTGTACAATCCTCTGTACAATCTCTGCTTTAAAATGTGTTTTCCAGCCAGATTGAAATGTCACTTTATCTGGCGTAACCCAGCACTGAATGAATGTGGCGTGAAGGCTTGTTTCTTTTGGAGACAATACCTTACCCCTTCACTGTGGGCGTCAACACCTGTTCTGTGTCTGCCAGGCTGAAATTGAGATGTCAGACAGGGCCACGGGGAGTGGGCTTACAAGAGCGAAAGTGAGAGAGGAAGACATTTAAATTGCCACATGCAATATTATACAGCAGTGGAGACAGACATGGAGGCTTGTGTTTTGACAAGGGGGCCATGTCATATGTTTGGATGCTGATAAAGATACAATCCAAGCTTCCTGACATTTTTTTTTGCCTGGGTACCCTTGTTTGCACTTCACACTGTGTTTGCATTTTGCACCTTGTTTGCACTTTACATCTTGCCAAGCCTCTTGTATGTACAAGACCAGGGCTTTTTGGCAGCAAGTAAAGCAATTGGATATGATTCAGTGGAGAGAGGAAAAGTTAGCTTAACCAACCTACCCAGGCAAAGCAGATTTTCTCTCAGCACAGTCTGTGTGATTTAAATAGTGTTTTATTTGCTAATGCTCTCACAATGGCTTGACACCAGCATGCCATGATATGCAGACACTTTAATGACCAACACTAAAGCCTTGTTCTGCTTAGAGATTTTACATTTCTACTCAGTGCCCAGACACATCCATCTATTGTGTGTTTCGGTGCCTATCAGCGTTATAAGCCGGGAGCAGTGCAAGGTTTCTGATTGGCTGTCCAGCCTGGCGAGCAAAGCAAGCAAACAGCAATCTCCAGAGAGCGCAGAAAGAGAATAACTCATTCATCTTTTTCAACTTCAGCTCATCCGCTCAGCGTTTCTCAACTTCTGCTCATCTGATGAAGCTAGTTGTATTTTTTTTAAAACAAAATGGCTGAGTAGACTTTTGAAACTGATTCACAGTGGCTTGAAATTGGTAGCTAGACTACTTTCATTGGCTATATCCCAAATCACTACAACTGCATTAAATATTTATGTTCATTAGATTTCAGTAATTACATTTAGGCATTTGGCAGACACCCTTATCCAGAGTGACTTACATTGATCAGTTGAAGGTTAAGGGCCTTACTCAAGGGCCCAACAGTGGCATCTTGGCAGTGCTAGGATTTGAACTCATGACCTTCCAATCACCAGTCTAATGACTTAATCACTGAACTACCACTTTCTGGAATTGGGGCCAATTTCCAAAACATTGGAAGGTAAACATTGGTGGTAATACTCCCGGGATTATAGACTTGCATTTTTTTATACATTTATTTATTTGGCAAATGCTTTTATCCAAAGATGAGGGTTAAAGTGCCTCGCCTTGGGCCTTGAAATAAAACAGTCACAGGTTGTTGCTACTGGGATTCATGCTCCAACATTTGGATCCGCAGAACAAAGCCTTAACCACCAAGCCACCTCTGTCCCATGTGCCATGCACACATATTCAAATAAACATTTTAGTATCAGGTTAACACAGCCATTCCACTTACAGGCATGTTTTTGGGTGGTGGGATGAGACCAAAAAACCTTGCATTATCTTAGGGAGAACAGCTTCACACAGACAGTAAGCTGAGCTTCAGATCAAACCACGGACCATGGACCTATGAGGCTACCCACTGTAGTATGCAGAAGTCTGCAGTTTAGGACAGACTTTTTCCATGGTATTGGGTTTTCTGGGTTTCTGATACGAATTCCTTCTTGCATGGAGAGTGCCTGCTCTTTCATGTCGATGCTCAATGCATATACATGCATGTCAGCCATCAAATATTAGCCCTGTGTTTGAGTGGACATAAAGTGACATCTTCAGCGGTCTTGTTTAGTGCTGATTCCTCACCATCAGTGTGCTGCCACTTTGGACACTCCCTCACTGTAACTTTTGGAATCCATCAGAAAAGATGATGGAGAGAAATGTTGTTGTTTTTTACAACCGTCCTGTACCACATGGCTCTGGTCACACCTGGACACAACTGTCAGGAAGATGGATGCCCCATTACCGCAGCTGTAATTGGCACTCTCGGTGGCCCAAATCAATATCATATCCCATGTTTGCTCTGCACCACAGACCTGGCATGTTACCTAAACCTGCAACTGCTCTCCGGTGCCGGAGAGAGAAGGAGCCATTTCATCTCTTCATTAGTTCATGGCCATGCAGTTCAGCACAGATCTACGGCAGTAATTTCCAAAATAGCAGAGACCGTATGAAAGATGAGGATGCTCAAGGGCATAATGAAACGAAATATGAAATTGCAACTTTGTCCAAAAAACAAGGTTTCCATGACAAACCAGGTTTCCATTAGACAAGCAACATCACTCAAAGACATCAAATTAGATATTATAAAATTACAAAATTCTCCCTAGACACAGAAATAAATTGGCTTTATGTTCTTATTTATTGTAATAGATTTTTTATACTGTGCACTACAGTAGTCAGATCCTCCTCAGTGACGCACTATACTTGTGCCTGTGTGCGAGTGTGTGTGGACCATATTTTATATCTTTGATAGGATAGGAATATCTTATATTTTTGACATTGTGGGGACATTTTGCTGGTCTCCATAAGGAAAGTGGGGTTTTGTTCTTATTTTTGTAACAAAAAATAAATAAATAAATAAAAGAGCCAAAAAGTTGCTTTTTCATTACTGAAGTTAAGGTTAGATTTAGGGTTTGGGTTAGGCATTGCATTAACTGGCTGCAGTAATAATTATGTCAATGGAAAGTCCTCACAAGTATAGCAATACAAACATGTGTGTGTGTGTGTGTGTGTGTGTGTACACGTGTGAGTGTGTGCACGTGATATAATGAAACCCCACTAAAATGGGTCAACGGTGAAATAGAACAGGACCATAGGGGTGATAAGTAATGAATTTCAGCTCATAATCTAAACCAATGAGGGTCAAAAATTAATTGGTTTAAGTCAGTACCTCAGTGTAAACTGTCTTCTATCACCAGCTCACGCTGTACAGGCTGACGACCCAAACAGTGCACCAACATAGATTAAACCCTGATATCATTCAAATAAGGGGTTTAATGGTCTTGGGGCGTAATTCAGTTGTGCATAAGTAACTATTTATCCCATTTTCTCTCAGCTCACATTTTCATGGCCTGCGCTGACACATGTGGATATTACACTGTAAAACTCACTGGTCTGATGTAACATTACTAGCATACCTATTAGGACCTCCTCCTTGTACAAACGCAAGACAATTTTGAAGTCCTGTTCCATTACTTATCACCCAGCTTTGGGAATCTATATACTGTTGCTAGTACATTTTCCTCTTCCACATCCAATATGGTTTAACAATGTCAGTTACTACATTTTATCATCTAATAATAATAAAATCAATAAAAAATATATTTAATACTTCACTCACTTTTTCCCATTATAGTAATGAAGAGTTGGTGAGTTCTTCCAGTCGTTGCTACCAATAAAATACTAATGTGAAATGTATAAATGTGTTGTATATTGCGTATATTGTGCATCTAACATTTATATATGGACTGAAAGAATCTGGTTTGATTGGATATAATTAAATCACATCTCTTAATGATGTAATTGATGTAACCCAACCCTGTTTGCAATTACATCACACTTCACTTGGGTTCCACATGCACCAATAAATACCAAGACAGCAAGTCTTTGTGATGTATCAAGAGCCACGGTATCCAGGGTATGGAGGAGTGAGTCAGGAAACGTTTTCCACCACCAGCATCACGTAGTGACTTGGCCACTATCCT
>JAOUQY010000046.1:13126309-13146007 GCA_028566355.1 Doras micropoeus | reverse complement strand
GGAGGCCCTACACCATACTAATAAATTATTGTGGCCTAAAATGACAGGTGTTTCAGTTTCATTGTCTAACCCCTGTAAATGTGTGAAGATTTAGCATGGCAAGAAATAACATTGTAGTATGCATATAGAAATGTGTAGTCCAAATATGGATGTCAGGTTGTGTGAATATTTTGCTCAGAACTGTGAGAAAACCTTCCTTTGGTTTTTCCTGATCCTTTCAATTTCTTTCAGAGGTTTTCACACCTCCAGTTCTTCAAAGCAGACCAACGCTTCCCTTAAAGCTCAGACTCATTTTCCAGGAGTCCTTGGCCTGCTCTTGCCCCTTTCCCTGTGTCCCAATCTGCTCCTATTAATCATCAGGTCTAGGGTTTCAGAATGCCCATGAACCATGTTTATCCCCCAACTCCTCACAAAGCTGGTCTTATAGCATGCTTCCAGACATCATTATGCTGTCTAGATTTTCAACCCAGAACATTCCCGTCTGCCTTAAATGGAGCTTTCATGGGCTATTTCTCAGGATAACACCTCTGTTCATGTCCAGAGACACTGACCTGGAGGTGCTGTGGTGGATCAGAGCACACCTCAGACATTTATCTATCTGCTCAAGCAAGGATCTGAACGAAGCTCGAATTCCTTTCACATCTCTCATTTTCACATAACTGGCCATTATGCCATTGTGTAAAACTGCATTTGAGTGCATGATTGCTCTATTTGTCTGAAGAAACTGAGATGATATCCTCAGCGCTACTCAGCAGAACCTCTTTCAGTGTCTAAATCTAACTATAGGTTGTGCTCAGGGTGGTGATCTCGAATGTGAGCTTCTTTTGATTTCTTTGAGTTTGAAAAGAAAAACAACCAGAAAACAAAACAGCTAAGGCCCTTCAAGCATTTACAGGATTAAGGGTGTAACTGAAGATGAATACAATATTCAGAATGAACAGATGCAAACATCTATACTATACATCTATATCTTTGCCCGTCTATACTACAACCTCTGCAACATCTGCGTTTTCAATCTAAGATGAGGCCAGCAGGATATAGCCTAAATTAAGCTACTAATTTATTTTTGTTTATTTATATTAATATTATATAGATTTAAATGTACATACCATGTTATCGGTTCATATTTATTAAAAAAAAAAACAATCAGAAACTGCACTCACTTTGAGTTAACAAATACAGAGCAGTTAACAAATACAGATAGTGGTGTTGCCTTAACCCCCTAATTTATACCTTATTTCATTGTGCAATCTGCCTAATGATAATCAAGTTTTGCCTTTTGTTTTCATTGTAGCACTCATGCAAAGCAGCAAACCTGAACAGTGTTGCTGAATATCATGGGCTCGCCACTGTGTTTGAAATATATTGTATGGCTTATTACAATTCCACTACACTACATCATATTTGTTTGCAATGTGCACTCCTAAGCAATACAATATTATAGACAGTATGAAGTAACAGAAAAACTGCCTATGCAAAATACATAACAAGGACACCTATGCACACTATGCATTGGCTACATACACGAGTGCATATATAAAGCAATAAATATCTATGGAAGCTTTCCATTGTGAGAATGACAAGTTATCAGGATTTTGCGACACGGTTTAATAGCTGAAGCTCTTGAGACAGGTCACAGCATTTGGGAGGTAGAAGCAAAGTTTGGATTTTCACATATGAACATTTCAATGGTGTACCGTGACTACAAGAATTCCGGCAAACCCTCGAACGACAGCAGCGTGGCCGTAAAAAGACTCTGGGTGAACGTAATCAGTGTCGGCTGGCAAGAGTCGTTTCACGCGTTAGGTGTGCAACACTGCCTCAAGGTAACATAGGAATTCTAAAGCTGGGGCCTCAAACAAACATCAATGTGAGGACTGTGCAACGTTCCCTCAATACACACACACACACACACACACATATATATATATATGTGGTAATGTGCAAAGTTACAAAATATTTACTTTTTAACTTTGACTCTCTAGTGGATCAAACATTGGCAGCCATGACATCAGCTCACATTATTCACAAACAGTCAGGCATCAGAACAGGAAGTGAATGAAGGCGCATCAAAGGCAGCCTTTTGGGACATAAGCTTCTAAACGTGTGGCATGAATAAAAAAATGGCAGATGTGCCCCAGTCTTGGCTGTTTTCAGGGGGGGGTTGTGCCGGAAAGCAGCTCTCGCTGTGACATGCAGTGCCCTGAGGAGTGTGCCATCTCTGCAGCGGTGCCATTGTGTAACAGAACACACTTGGTAGAGAAATCGAGTTTTGATTGTCGGTTGTCAAAAAGCCGTCATTATTGCTCCGCTTCCGTCAGCTATGAAAAGGCCTTTGATAAGGATGAAAGCCTCGTTATTACCCAGATGGTAGTGTTGATATTGCATAAATCCTCTTGCTGGCCTTTTTTTTCCATGGCTGATTTTTTTTTATAATAAAAGAGAGAAACCGGGGTGCTGATAGTGAATCACTGGTGCTTTCTGTCCCAGCTGGGCTAGTGCTGCATGCCTCCAGAGCAATCAAATGAAGTGACAGAGAGCACACTGGAAGCAGGTGAGAATCTACCACCATTATGAAATGCATCCTCAAGTGGTACTCTGCCTTAGGTCATGTTTTTGATAAGCACCCCGTTTTTAGCCTTTTCTATAAAAGCATCCTCTACAGGCCTCTGTGGTCAGAGTGGTGGTGTTTCCTGTTTATTTTAGAGACATGTCTGTCAGCTGTCGCTTCTCTGCATTAGCAGGAACATCAGTGCTGTCACACTGCAGCTTCGAAATCCCTGAATCTAACTTCGCAACAGTTGAAACCTTTTGGGTCTGAGTATCCCAAAAATCAGATGAGTAATAAGTGATTTTGGTTGTTTAGAGAAAAATAACAGCCAAGGATCTAATTCTCTGGTTTAGCTGCAGTTTTATTAACCCACTGCAGCAGTGATACAAGATACACCTTTATCTTCACATCTTACACACATCTTCAGCAGAGGTCAGGCCAAATGTGAATAAAATCCACCTGGGAGAAAAAAAACAGTCCAAATGAAAGGGAAAGAAGGGAAAGGAAGCAAGACATGAACGATGTACATTTGCTTCTGGTAGCCGTTTTTTGTTTTCTTCCATTTTGTTTTCTACTGACATTAACAAAAATGAACTTTGATTATGAATTCACAAGCCTCAGTTTTGTGAACCAGTAGAAACTGACAATGGGACTATGGTGTCTTTGATCGCTAAAAATATGGAGCAGTTGCTTATTTTCATGCATCAGTCATCCCTGACTTCGGTCACAGTGTTTTCTTGTTGTTGCTTGCTGCATATTTGATTAGCAGCTAGCTTAATTTCTGTCATTCTCACCAAAAACACCCGCACGTCTGACTGATTGATCTGAATCGCCAGCATGGAAAACAGCCTGGTGAAAATCTGGTATGGCCATGGCCTAACATGTTGATGTGTGCCACACGATAGTATCACATGACTGATATCACAGCATGATATTACTCTACATGCTCCCAACAAAGCCTGTCTACCTCTGAGTGGCAGAAATGAATCATTTAATCAATTCCCATTTATGCAATAAGGTGGAATTTGTATGAAATAATTTTTTTTCTTAATGCATGGCTTTCTTGTAAGCAGTGATAGCAATGTTGAACCTGAATACATCATATGTATATGCAGAATGACTTCTTTTAATGTAGGAATTGTGGTTTAGTTTGATTCTCGCAGCAGTAAGATCACGTTAAATACAGTATATTGCTTTGGATCCACACAGAGCTTGGTTTCCTGGTTTCCAAAAAAATGTCATCGATGCCAAAAATGTCAATTATTGTGCTAGGATTACACTCTTTTTCAACCGGCATTGAAAATGGCACAAATATTTATTCTCATAACCTTTTTTAACTAAATTCAGAGCCAAAGCATTTAGTAATACAATTCAACAGAGTGAAAAACTAAACAGCTAAAGATAAACAGAGAAGATAATTTTCTATTGTGCAAAAACAAGCAACACAATGTAACATCGCTTAGGAGCTCAAAATTGCTCTTATCGCTCATCAGCCATCTAGTCTGCTGTTGAAGTGCTGCCATTGATCTGTTGGAAATAAAAATCATAGAACCAAAAAAACCCCAGAGACATAACTATTGCCAAAGTGTGTTCATAATGGCATTAAATTATATTGTATGTGGGAAAAAAAAACTTTTAAGCGTTCTTGGGTTGTGCCTCTGGAAGAAGAAGCTCTGTGTATAACTCTACAAGAGAAAGCTTTTGTATCAGAAAGGGTTCCAGGTAAAACTCCTTAAAGAAGCTAAGCACCCTGAGCTTTCCCAGTTAGAGTGTTTAGGTTAATGCAGATGCTATAATTTAGATCATCATGCTGAAAAAAACTCACCTCAGTTATGATGTCACTTCCTGATGACAGTAGTAGCAAAATTACAAGTGAGCATTTGTATTATTGTTCTTATTCGTATGAGCATCTGTATTATTTATTTTTTCTCTATTTTTATTCAGAAGTAAGGAAAAGCACAAAAATTAAATATTAACCTGGTCTTTTTTTTTTTTACATTTACAGAGTTTGGCAGATGCCATTATCCAGAGTGGCTTGCATTTATCTCATTTACACAGCTGAGGGTTAAGGGCCTTTCTCAAGGGCCCAGCAGTGACAGCTTGACAGTGGTGGGATTTGAGCTCATGGCCTTCTGGTCAGTAGTCCACTGTCCTAGCCAGTGAGCTATACTGCCCCCATCATATTAGTTTGGTCTTATAAAATAATGTCATAACCTCTTCATTCTTGATAGCACCATAGCCATCAGTGCTCTCTAGGTGGGAGAGATGGCATACTCTGTCTCTCTGTCAATCACAGCAACACTAGTCAATCATAGGCATCTGTGAGCATATGCATATATGTGGAAGAGGGCAGATATAGTTGCAGTTAGTTGGCATCTTGTTTTATGAGGCCTGGCTGGTGGGTTACCAGATGACCAAATTGTGGAGTAAATGGGGCTAAAAATACTTACTTGCTTGGAGTAAGCATCCAAAAAGCTCCTAAAGCTTTCTCAACATGATTGTGTCATGATTGTAAATCTTTAGCATTTGATTTAGTAGAGCACTTTCACAAGACACCTAGATCACTATCCTATAGAAAGCCTTTCAGTGATAAGGCAAGCTCTGATCTGCTGGACCACTAGTGTTGTTCTGGCATGCTGAAGAGGACAAAAAGAGGATAACATCTCTCTATCGTGCCGTGTCCATTTAATCAGGATAAAAAGTATGTCCACATCCACGGCCAATTTGTTCTCCTTCATCCAGGATTAATACCTTTATTCTGTTCCGGTGCTCTCCGAATGGCAGTAGGGCCATTCAGAGGTTTCAGACCGGGTAGTCAGAAAGACATCAGAATTATTGCGTTCCTTTCTACTCAGCCTTGTTCGTGGTAAAATTGAAGCTCCAGTTTTCTCCCTTGCGAATCAGCTCAACTTGTATAGTGGACAGCTGAGGCTGCAATGACAAAAGGTTGCCTGTGCAACCCATTACCACTGTTCAAAAAGGCCATAATGAGATGCTAATGACAGGCAGCATTATTTAAATGTCAAGTCTTTGGTAGATGTGAATAGTTGGCACCTAAATGTCAAATTAGAATTATTTGATTGCATTGGCAGGACACAGGAGAAATGTAATATAACCACTGAATGAAATACTAAAGCGATCCATATATCAGTGGCTCTTAACCTGAACAGAAAATTCAGTGCTGAAACTTGTGGGCAATAAAAACCGCTACACTGACCGTGTCTTTTGGTTATTAGCATCTTCTGACATCCATCTTCAAGAAAATATGGAGGACATCATCTGTCACCTACATGTCCACCATCTCTTTCTGAGCACAGGGTAATAAAAAAAAATCCAGTTTCCTTGCTATCTATTATGGAATTTATGATGGGTGTCTGTGCAAAGCCCCTTAGCTGAGACTTAAGGCATAATGAAATTCATTTCTCAGTCAACCTTGACCCCTCACCCTCAATTTTCAAGACAGAAGAGTGTCAGATCCTTGAAGCTATTACCTGAACGAGAGCTTGGATTGGTTCTTTCCTGATTGAAGTCACTCAAGCTATTCCATGATGAGTCTAAAGCATCCTTTCTGAAGACTTATTGGCAGCTTTAAACCACTAATCCTAATCTCAAAACCTGACACGACAAAGCAACTAAAACACGGGCATGGATTAGGCGCTGATGTTGTAGTTGTCTACTTATTTTTACAGGAGTGTCAACATGTCATTAGTAGTATGTTCGTGAATGAAAGTTTAGTCTTTTTTTTTTTCTTTTGTCTCGGGCATCAATGGCTCAATGATTAAAGGCACCGTGTTACAGATCAGAAGATAGGGGGGTTCATGCTCCAGCCTCACCAAGCTGTTCACCCCAACTTCTTAACCAGCTGGGATACAAATAAAAGCTTCTTCTTAAAATGAATTCCTTGGTAGGGGTTTCAGTGTGAATTTTAAATCTGATGACAAGAATTTGGAAAAAATTGTAAGGAGTTACATGAGCTACAAACTCTATACTAGTCTCTAGTCCTAACCTTGCTTGGAACTTTGTAACTTTTCAAAAAGTTTAATCATATTCCAAATTCGAAGGAGCTTGCCAGTGTGGGAATGTGGGCGTTTTTATTATTGTGTTGAAATGCTTTTGTTTTGGGGAAGGTTGTTGGATTCAGTATTTTTGAAGACTATGGCCATATTGCTGTGCATGCCAAATCAGATGGTCATTTGCATCATTCTCCCAGGGCAGAACCACAGGGCAGCGCATCCTCATGTACCTGATAGGACACACTCCATTTAACACACTTGTAAGGAGTACATGGCTTCCATAAGCAGGAGGTGTGTGTGTGTGGTGTGTGTGTGTCTGTGTATTTGCATATGTTTATGTGTGTTTTAGCCCTTTGTGAGGACCAAGTTTGGAGATTGTAAGGCTGGTCCTCACAAAACAAACTGCACTAGTACAAAATAAAAATGAAAATCGCAATAAAATAAATGTTTAGGATTTGCTTTTGATTACTGCAGTTTAGATTAAAGTCAGATGCTCGTTTTAACATTATTTAATTACAGTAATATTCATGCAAGTGAAACATTTAGGAGCTGCACTTTGACATCATCGTGTGACGTCTTAACGCAAGACGTCAGCACTTCACTTCATGTGTTGCTATGTGTGTATTTGTTTTATATACTGCATGTGTGAAGGAGATTCATTACTTATCTATTCCTCTGTAGTGATTTTGTTAGCAGTCTGCCAGATTCATTTGGGCTTTCACACTGTGTACAGAAAGCTTTCTTATTCCTTAACCCTCACTCGCCACCCCTCTCCACTTCCTCCCTAATGCACATACACACACACCCACACACACAATGCACAAAGAGAGCATCAGCAAAAGATAATATGTGTAAATAAACAACCATTTGTCTGATGGAGTTTTTTTTTCTTTGTGCTGCACAGCTTAGACTAATCAATAGGCTGTTAGACATTTTACTTTTTGTCACTTTGAGTTATGACCAGCAGCGAAAGTGGCCAGGAAGTCAATGGCTTAAAAATGTGCTTGAGATATTTCCTAGTACAGGTGCATGTGGAACAAGTGTAGATTGATGATTGGGGTTTTTGACAGATAGAAAGTTCATATGAGAAAGTTGAAATGATATCTAGTGCTGTGTTGTCACCTTCTAGCTATATTTCCTTTTAAAACCATCTCTCCATGGAGCATTTTGCACAGAGTCGGAATTAGACTTTTATTCATTTCTCAGAGTGATCTATGCATTTTTTTTGTTTGTTTTATACAGAATTACGCTCTCGTCCCCATATTCTGAAGTTTTTTTCATGATTTTCAGATAAACCACATGTTGTCTGTTCTCCTGCAAGCAAATAGCAGGCAAATCATAAAAGCATGTCATTTGTTAGAATATGTGTGCTTTCATGGCAAAGGATTGCACAGTAATTTGTTTTACTGCCCCTGTGACATTATGCAGGGCACATTTCTGCTCCCGTCTATGCTGTTGGCTGGAGCACGGCCTCCAAATGGCCTCTCTTGTGTAATTATGATGTGTAACTTGTTTTGAGTAGCCCCATGAATGCCCTCTGTGATATATTTTAATAGAGATGACCTCACTGGCCTCATAGATGCTCTGGTGAGGTTGAAGGTTATCCACCAGAGTAGTATGAGTTATTGGTGTGCTCAATGCACTGGGCATTTATGAGGAGAGATTTAAAAAAATGGAGTTTTCAGTGTTATGACTATGGAAGTTTCTCTCTTTCTCTCTCTCTCTCTCTCTCTCTCTCTCTCTCTCTCTCTCTCTCTCTCTCTCTCTGTCTCTCTGTCTTTTTTTTTGTAAAAAATCATCTCAAATGCACCAGTCAATACTAATTCTTTTTCTAAGAGCTTGTTTATGTTTATGATAACTCTCCATGAAGGATAATGTAGTTTTAATGTTATAGTACTTTCTTACAGGACAGTGCAGTATGACGTGATATAGCATCAAATCCACAATGTAATGTTTTTTGTCAGTATTTTTTCAGCAAGTGACCCGTGCTTTGTCCAGGTAATCACACTGAATTTGGTTAGCCTTCTAGTTCCAAGAGCACCGAATAGGGACAGAGTGGAGAGAGGGATAGTTGAGGTTACTGATTGGAAGTGATGGAGCTGAGAACACTTAAAGCAAGTCCAAATCAAGAGTAAGACCTTGAATTGTTGAGTGTGAGTCAAGACCAAGAATTTTGGGGTGGTTAGGACCGAGTCTGTGGAGGAGGCAAGACCAAGTCGAGACAGAGACTTTTTGAGTCAGAGGTTTTTGCATACATGGCCAACATTATATATCAAATATATAGCAGCAGTCAATACAATATGAATTAATTGATGAATTTTATTTATTTATTTATCTTTAATTAATGTGTATTCTTATTTTGAGTATGAAAAATGGAAACGTTGTGGGGCAAAAAACGGTCTGGAGACCAACCCATACCACTGTAGTCTGAGACTGATTCAAGATCGAGTAGAATTGTTTCCAGTTCTGAGACAAGACAGAGTAAGTGAAAAGGTGATCTCAAGACCAAGACCAGACTTGGTCAAATTGGAGAACCAACAAAAAAAGAATTACTTGTCTATGGCACTGGTTTTTCCATCATTTTTTGTTTGTGTACAATGAAAAGCCCAAAGTTCTGTTTGGTCCCTGCTACTTTATATCTCATCACATAACACCAAACACTAAAAGGTAAAAGAGTAAGGCAAATCAATTTTCTTACTTTTATATGGAAAATACTGTCACTAACTACATCCCCCAGAGAACCCCAGCTACTTTCATTTTGGTCATTATATAGTGGGAAACAGAAAACAGACACAGTTGCTCGACCATTCTGGATACAGGCGAGCAATGTTCAGTGTAAGCAATGTACATGTACCGTATTTTCTAATCACACAGTCCTGAATGGAAATACTTCTCTTGTCCACTACACCAGTGACCTCCCTCTCTCAGTTCTCAGGATCTCTTTAATGCACAGAGTGTTTCATCCTCTTCGCAGCTTTTCAAAATCAGCAGTGGAATTTCACCCGCTCGCTCTGCAGATAGCACTTTCCTCTCCCCAAGTCACCTCTCAATCAGACCCATTGCCATCATCTCACAAAAGCAGCCGACAGCCATTACAGGGCATCCAGGCCGACCTCCTCTCACATTCACACTCTTCATTTCCACTCTCGCACTCCACGATAGAGCACTATGCTTTTATCGATGTTCGAGATGGAGATATGAATGAAAGAGTGCATTCGAATGAAAAGAAAATCCCCCGATTCTCCTTTTACAATATTGAATTCAACGTTTTAAGCAGTTTTTCACTCCATTCTTCACAAGGTATTTTGGGTTCTAATAGATAGCTTGATGCAGCAGAACCTTGATTCATTCATCATCCATACATCTTCAGTAACCCTTTTATCCTGGTCAGGGTCCCGATGGATCTGGCGGCTCTCTCAGGGAAAACTGTTGGTGAGGCAAGAAACACCATCAATGAGATGCTAGTCCATCACACACAATAATTCATGCACTCCTTCACAACTAGGGGGAATTTAGCATATATAGAGAGTTCATGTTCAGCATGTTGTTGGTACCTGGATGCTGGAGGTATGCCACCATTTTGCTGAGCGCTTTGATTATTAACTCTTTCTGATGCTGTTAAAACCATGAAAATCCAGAACCCAGTGGTACACCCATTGTGCAAAATAGAGGAAGACTTCCTTTGACTTCACCAGAAGTTCAAAGGCAACCAAATCTACATGTAAGCATTTATTTCTAGATCCTCCCACACCACTATGACAAGCTGAAGTCATTTGCTCTGCTGGCAGTGTAATCTACATGTCTCCTAACCTTGTCAGTGGCAGTGAATTATGCATTTAAATGCAACTCAACATTCGAATCTAACAAGCAACCAATTTACATGTCCTGTCTTATAGATCTCTTGCCAGCTGTTTCATTTCGCCTGTTTCACAGTTGTACTCTGATATAATATAATGTCTGCTATAGTCCCCGCAGTCAGAGATGATATTTGCTGCCATTCTATGCCAAAAGCATTTCAAAGAGCACAAGGCTTGGCTCTCATGCTGGGAGGCTTTCTCAAACCCTCATCTGACTGTAGACATGGGCTCTCATGGAGTGCCATCAAAGGCTGCCGGAACAGAAAAGGCATTGTTTGCATTTTCCAATCACGCACCTGCTCGGAAAGCCATCTCCGTTCTTTCAGCCTCAACGTCTCTGTTGTGATGGAAGAGGCTGTAAACCCACGGTTGCACTTAGGAGACACTTCTCCCATGTAGAATAACAGCAGGCAAGAGAACTTTGAGTTCCTTTGTGTGAGGAAATTGCTCCTCTATATGAATTCAATGAATACAGGTCTTTTGAGAAAGATGTCGCTGCTCTCTTGGGATTAGCGTTGTTGATTACTGTGCTCTGAAAGAATTATACCATGTGCTTTTCTCCTTTCTGTGTGAAATATAATACAGCCTGTTCCGTGTACGCAAGTGACAGGAGTTACCTTAATCAAGCAGTGGGCCAGCAGCTGTGATTGAGATATGTGCCTTTCCTGAACATGATACAGTAGATACCTTTTCTCTCCTTCATAATTCTTCCTGAAATTTTTTTGCAGTGCTTTATCATACATAATGAGTGATTTCTGGGTGTCTGCCGGCTATTTTGCAGCATACAACAGAAATTGAAATACATTTTCTGATACAGAAAAAACAACAATATACACTGTAACTCACCCCTAGGTCTGTATATGTCTGTATATATATACAGTTGTTCTTATATAATACTTGTTCTTATTTTCTCATTTTATCATTTCAAATTCATTTTGAGGATGAACTTAATGAAGGAGAAGGATGGTTATCAGCAAGTAGTTGGATAGATTAAAGAATGCTGTTAGTGCTTGATGTACTGCTTTTTAAAAATATCAAGAGGATAAGGGTAAAGAAGGACAGCAGGTCAGTCAGCAGGATCTTCCAGATATTGTTTGTTTTATCATGTGTCATATATTTATCAAATGTCATTTATTTCATATAGTAATCATATTTTTACATCCCAGAGTACACAAAAGAGAATGTAGATACCTACTCTCAGGTCCAAAGGTACTGCAATGGGAACTCTTTCAGATTTGGCAACCAATTTGCCTGGTTAATTTACCAGGAACCAGGTGAGATTGTTCCTTATAAGGATGCCTCCTGGTTGACTCTTGCTAGAGACAGAGAAGTATTTTTTAAGTCCAACTCAAGTCTCAAGTCTTAGAGGAGCAAGTCCAAGTCAAGTCTCAAGTCTTTGATGGGCAAGTCCATGTCAAGCCTCAAGTCTTTGAGGGACAAGTCCATGTCAAGCCTCAAGTCTTTGAGGGGCAAGTCCATGTCAAACCTCAAGTCTTTGAGGGGCAAGTCCATGTCAAGCCTCAAGTCTTTGAGGGGCAAGTCCATGTCAAGCCTCAAGTCTTTGAGGGGCAAGTCCATGTCAAGCCTCAAGTCTTTGAGGGACAAGTCCATGTCAAGCCTCAAGTCTTTGAGGGACAAGTCCATGTCTGCAAATCAAAAGTACAAATCAATCCACCAAAATAATAATAAAGATTGTTTACAAGTCCTAAGTCTCGAGTCAAGTCTCAAGTCACTGTGTGTGTGACTTAAGTGCAATTCAAGCCAAGTCTCACACTTGCAACAACATGACCTGCTGGAGAGATTGCAAGGTTGGCCTGGGAATATCTGGGCATCCCACAGACGAGCTTGAATCTATTTCAAGGGATAAAGAATTCTGGACTGACTTCTTAAGCCTGGTGCCACCAGGAGAAGTGGAAGGAAAATAAAGAAATGAATAAATGAATGCAACTTCCACCGACCCTTCTACTAGATGTATTTGATGCTGTTTTGGAGTTGATTAAATACTACCTTGAATGTGATTATTGGATTACTTTCACCTTTTTAATTAGAGTGCATAGTTTTAGTGATTAATGCCATGTCCAATCATTACATTCTACCTACACGCTACAAATATCCAATGCCGTAACACACTCTCCTTCAGAGTTTTATAACAAGAACACTAATTAAAGTCTACCTTTTCTGACCTCTTGTTTTAATCTTCAGGTCCCACATGCTCTGAATAAAAATAAAACTCCATTTTATTTTGTGCTCTAAGACATTTTTAAAGACCCTGAGAGAACGTGGCTCTTCTGATGTAAAGCTTTTTACCCATACTCAAAACAAAAAAAGCTTTTGTTATATTTTCCTCCTTCTGATAAGGAATGTGAGGAAGCACTGTATAACGTGAATTTATACTGTGGATTTGTGATTGTTGGAAAATTATGAGTTTGTGTGTTAGATCTTCACCTTAATGCTTTGTCACTGTGACTGTAAAAAAAACAACTTTTGAAAGGCACCAGGAGGCTGTTAGATCTCGTCAGTCCTCATCAAGGTGTACTACTACCATACCAGATTACCTGACTGGTGCATCCTATCGTCTTTTGAAATAACAGCCTCTGTGAGAACAAGATGCACTGCAAGTAGTGTTTCAGAGCTAAATTCCTCAGAAATGGTCCACAAATTGAAGCCAGGATGAAAATTGATCCTATTAGCAGACCCGGAGTTCCTCTGGGAGCCGGTGCTGGGTGTGTGCAGGCAGCTTGTGTCTCTCATTAGACCTGATGGGAAAAGAACCTGAGCTGCTTGTCTGCACAGGAGAAGTTGTCTGCAAATGAGCACTGAACCCTGACAGGGTTCATCCAGCCAGGCCTAGGAAGGGGGAGTCATTCTTACTGCAGCCTGCCTTAAACCAACCGAGAAAGGCTACTATAAATGGGTCTGTACTGCAATCATGCACATAGTGAGATTAAGAACAGTTCTTTAACATGCTAGTTTAAAGCATTAGAGTTGGATTGCCAAATATGAACTTATATCTGCAGTGATACACAGTAAGAAGGTGGAAATACAGGGTGTTTCAAAAAGATGGACCCAGTTTGAAATCACTATATCTCTGCAACCGTGAACTGCCCATGAATGAAACTCATACCACGTGAAAGGGCAGGGTATACACTTTCAAATGATTACTGTTAGATGCCTCTCCCAGCGCACAGACAGCGCCTAGCCTCAATGTTGTGTAGATCACACAGGACCCTAAGACTTGGCTATACACTCTTGGCCCCCAGGACCGTGTTTTGTGCCACCATTAATGACTAATCTGGATGATTTCATAAACAGAATCACAGCAGCAGTGACCTCAATAGAAGAAGACACTTTGAGAGGCCTTTTGAACTGTTTTTATGTAATTGTAACATGTTGCCATCGTGAAATGTACTGCTTTGTAATTGGGTCCATCTTTTTGAAACAACCTGTACTTTGGTGTTGTATTTAAGTACATGCTGGGAATATTTCTACTTTACCTGACTGTTTCAGTCAACTTTAACTTTTGTTTCACTACATTCAAAAATGGCTACTTTTACTAAGATACTTTCCCCAGACACTTATTTATTAGTTATTAGTTTATTAACTCAGTTACACTCATTTTCTTTCATTCATTTGTCTTTAGTAAGCACTTCCAGTGGATCTGAAGTCTATCCTGGGAACACTGAGGCGGGAATACAGCCGGGATGGGCACAAGGCATTGCACATATAAACACATATTCAGGGGTAATTTAGCATAGTCAGTCGATCTACCAGTATGTGTCTGTGAAGTCAAAGGAAACTCGAGAGCGCACATGGACATTCATTTTGCTCCACAGACAGTATCCTGATGTCAGGACTGAACCAGGTATTAGGGAATATTGTTGTTGTTAAATCTCACCTGTCCAACCAGAAGGTGTATTGTCTACTCTCAGTCACCCACAGGTGTGAATGAGTATGTGAGTGTGTGTACAAGGTGTCCTGCAACAGACTGACCCAGGGTGTATCTCGGTCAATTGAGTCAATCAAATGTGATGTGACCAGTATAGATTTTTCTACATAAATAAAATAAGAAAAATGACACCATTTGTGCGTGCATGGTGGAATGAATATACTAGTACAGTTTAATCTGTGCATATTAATCGCACTAAGTGTGTGTGCCATGGAACAATATCCATTATGTCTGTCTTTCACTGTACCATAAATAATGAGATTATTAGCTACCTAGTTTTTTCCTGTGGTAGCCAATGTGTTGCATCTTTTCTTCAGGCAAAAGAAAGATTACAAAATCCCTAAAGTTGATTATACATGTACTTTAGTCAAACGCCTGTCAAGTTGTATAAAGTAGCATATATATATATATGATTTCTATATAAATACACTCAAATAAAAAGCAAACTTATGTGATTTTGTTCCTTATCCTGCATCGTGTTAATGGCATTTATTATACCCATCCACTCTGTTGTGTTTTAGTAGCTCAGTAATAAATAGTCTTTCATCATCTCCTCCCTTAGACCCCATGCACGGCCCTCGGCGGCTAGAGGTGGTGGATATCAAATCTAGGCAGATCACTGTACGCTGGGAACCGTTCGGCTACAACGTGACCCGATGCCACACCTACAACCTGACAGTGGAGTATCGCTACAAAGTGAACGGCAAGGAGGAGACAAGAGAGGAAGTGTGCTACGAGTTGCAGAGCACGACCCCGCAACACACCATCCGCAACCTGTCGCCCTACACCAACGTCAGTGTCAAGCTGGTGCTGCGAAACCGAGAGGGCGAAAAGGAGAGTCAGGAGCTGGATGTTCTCACAGATGAGGATGGTGAGGAGTTTAATTAACCTTTTTAATTTGATTATGAAATTTTCATCTCAGTTTGTGATTATCTGTTTTAAATACCATTTGAGTAGCGCTGGTGCTTTATTTAGCTCTTTCATACTCTTTAATTAAGACATGTTTAAGAGTTTGGATTAAATTGTTAAAAGATTAATAGCATCTGCTTGAGTTAATGTATTTTATATTGATTGAACTTTATCCACTGAAGGGTTTGAAAGGGTATCGGCTTTCCATCTGATTCATGACTGGAAGTTGAGAATTTGAATGTATGAATAGCACCAATTACGATAGCAGATGTTGAGAATCCAAGCAATTCAGATAGAAGGAATGAACAATGACCTTCTCCTATGATTACAGCAATGAAAATTTCTCCTTCTTCTTTTTTTCATTTCTGGTGTATTGGTTTGTTCTGATCCATCCTTGACCTGAGTGGTAGTTTGTTTTGCCGTCTTGTATATAGTGTGCAAGCAAGACACTTTCCTTTGGTTTATTTTAGCGCGTTATGAAAACTGCCTTTGGGAAGAAATAGTCTGTTATGACTGAGAGTCTGTGACAAGAAACAAGGTTATCCCAAGGTGAGAGAAAATATGTAGCAAAGGTTCTTTGGTGTGAGAGCTAAATGAACTTTGACTATTTGAATATTCCAATTGACCATGACTTATGCAGCTATATGTGATAATATGATCACACCTGCAACCTGCATTTATTCAGTAGTTTACATTATTTTCTGCTGTCTAAATAGAAGGTTTGTGACTTTGATCAGGGGAAAAAATTGCCCAGATGTGGTTTCACACATCCATTTACAACCCTTTGATTTGACCCTAGAATCAAACAAGCTGTTTTATCTTTATTGGTCAGCTCATTAATATGTTAATGAGCTCTGCTGTGATTCGCTGGTTAAAGATGAGCATCAACCGTACCTGATTACAGTCTGGTTCCTTGGGAAGTGTAATAAAAGTGCCGACATACCCTTCACAACCTGGAGAATTACATTTCTGCACATAATTTGCCATTTTCCTTGTTGTTGCTCTGTTGCTTATTGTTTTGTTCTTCACAATACCTGCTATTGCCTACTCAAGAATGTGGGCTGATGTATGTAAAGTTTGCAGGGTAAATATTATGAAACAGTGTAGGATTTTGGAATTGGCCCATTTTACTGAACTTGCAGGATTTGCATTTGGAGTAGGAGACAACAGTGTTTGAGGTTCATGGTATGCCAGTTCCATGTACAAAACTTTCCATATTCAAGTCTACGAAGGCAAATACAGTTTTCCATTCTATGGCACCTTTAAAAGTGTGAAGTTGTTTGTCTAGCATATGGGTGTATGGGAGCATTTATTTAGAGCATGAGAAAGTGTCCAGATACACCATTATGAATCAATATGACCAACTAAAACCTCATTTAAGTATTTATTTCTTTGCATTTCAGTCCCGGGTGCTGTGCCCCTTGAGTCCATCCAGGGAAATACGTATGAAGAGAAGATCGCCCTCAGATGGCGAGAGCCCATCCAGACGTACGGAATCATTAAGCAGTATGAAGTAAGTCTTCCCCGGCTCCGACCACTTCACACCACACATCCATCTTCAACCTGCCACGCTGCCTACAGCACTTCCATCCTTCATTCACTCCAGGCTCTTAATTGACTAATAAATCTAACCTAATAACCATAAGCCCTCAATGCTCAGGAGCTTGTTAACACAATCTATTACCAGCTCTGTGATAGGGCTAATCCAACCGCAAAACTGCCAGTGTGCAAGGCGATGCCATCTCCATAAACTACACAGTGTCACATTCACTGTCTGTCCTGTTTGGAAGTCTTCCTAGCACCCACACTTGTAAAGCAACCTGAGTATCTACCTTGCTTCGTCTACTGTCTGACTCTGGGAAATGTCACCAAGGGTCAGAGCCGTATATTTCAGGGAAGGAGGTAAAAGTACAGAGAATGGAAAAGAAAGTTCCAGTACGCGGCACAACGAGGACAGTTTGCTATTCCGGTGAAAGTACATAGAGATGGTATGCCATTGCCTCATGTGCCCTCTAGGAGGTTTTTAGTGTTTCATTTCAGTAAGAAAAATATAAGCACAGAATACAGAGTGCATACCTGAGCTCTACAGTCACACATGACCTCCTGAGGTAGAGTCAATAAAGTGATAAAGGTGGAATGATAACTATTAGGCAAACTAGAACACGTTTCAGTTAAAAAGGGCACTCAGATGTTACTCTAAGTTGCACATCTAAGTGTTCGACTCTGGATACTCTTCGAAAGTACAGCCTCCTCATTATAAAAGTTTGCTTTTCAAATTTTTAAAGTGTAGGCTTTATTGTATGTTATTTGTCATGTTCAACTTTGTGTGCATCTGAGGACCATATGATTTGATGCACTCTTTGGAACTCCACACAATGCAGCATTCAAAAGAGCCATTGTAGCAGTACTTCATTTGTGAAAATGTTCCCAATTAAGCTGTCACGTTCACATTATGAAATTACATTCTGTCATGTCTCTTGCCTGTTAGACCGTGTCACGAGCATGATCCGCTCCAGTTTTAAAGGAAAAGGGATAAATCAAGGCTTTCTGCCTCATTAATGTCTGGTAGATTTCTGCCATTGCTATAATTCTCAAGACATTTTTGTTTGATCATGTCAAGAACATGTTTTGGCCCAGCAACCATTTTGTTACTTTTTGATCTAGTTTCAAGAGTCGATTATACTACGATTCGCTTGCCTGCTTATTTCCATTGTTTTATTCATATTTCATATGTTTTAAATTGAGAGGTTTTAGTTTGGTATCCGTACCAGGATCTTAAGCTGAACATGATAAAAGAATTCTTTGGTCATGAGTAGAGATCGCGAACTTGTGACATGCTCATTGATTTAGTGCCACTGGGACTAAAGAGAGCTGATGAAAAAAATTCTGCCAATGTCAGACAGTTTTGTTAAAATCTAAAAGCCGCCAAATGTAGAAGAGCATATAATGACATGAAACTCAGGTCACAGCTACAAATATGGTAACAGGAATGGAGAATCTGAAATGAATCACAGCCTTTAAAAAAGAAGTGGTTTGTTTAATTGTTGAATTTGAGCAAGTGATATTTAAAGTACTGACTTGCTCATATTAATTCATATACTGAGTTGCAAAATTACCATACATGCCAATGGACAGAGAAAGTAGTCCTTATTCCCACAAGCTAGCTTTGAAGAATAGGCATTTCATGTAGTTTTCTTTTACTTATACACAAACCTCCAAACTCCTATTTTATGCCTTCTAGAATGTGTTGGATACTATTATACTAAGGGCTTGTTTGTGTTTATGCAACCCTGTTTTCTGCATGATCCAAGATCACAGTGACTGATGATGTAAGCCCAATGTACTCATTTTCTTTATTGCAGGTATACCCTTAAAGGATCTCCATCTTATAATCTGCCACAGAGAACATGTTATCCCACTGGCTGTTATAGAATTTAGCTAAGATTTTATTTAGATCTTTTCTTATACGGAGACTGCTATAATCATACAACTCTCTTTTGTAGATACCTAACAGTTCTTTCTTGTGGTTTTATGCTATAGAGTCAGTAGTGAAAGGCGTCTGAGGTGAGCCTAGCCATCTGTACTTGAAGTCAATAGCACTCTAGGGGTTTGGGACCCGATAAACTTGTTAATGGAAAAGCTCCTTTAATAGAAAGTTTTCAATGATTCTTTGTGGTAACACACTCAGAATAGCAGCATGTGTTTTTTCTGAATTTCCACAGACTCATCTCTCCTTGCCAAAGCATAACTCAAATGCCTTCCATACAAATCATGCTGGAGTTTATGAAACCCTTTTCTTTGGACAAGCGCTCTTTATTTTTATCACCACACCAGTTCCCATTCATCTCCCAGTTCCGACGCATCTACAGCAAAAGGCTCTTTTTCTGAATATGAATGGCTGCTTGAAAGCCTCCAGATGCACAACTGCACTGGAGTGTAATGGAAGGAGGCCGACTGGCATTTCACACCTGACAGCTTCTATCCATGCTGCCCCATAACTCCCTTTGTGCTCTTTAATTGGAAACAGAGCGAAACCATGATGGAGAGGCCACCCATTAGCAAGAGGAATGATTTATTTAAATGTAGCTTTTAACCACATTGATAAAGTTACATTAAGGAGGATATAACTCCTCATGACCACCACCCCACACACACAGCTTGCTGTCTTACTCTCTGTTTCATTCTCTTCTCTTCAAAAATAAAGAGTACAGTATAGACCGAAGAACAATGATATTTCTAAAGACCCTGAACGCATTAGTATTATGAATTCTTCAGGGGCTTCAACTTTTCATCCTTTAGGCTTTCATGTTTATTTGATGTGTCTAATTATGATTAGACAAGGCTATCTAGATTCGTTTCTGTTAGACATTTATAAGTAATATATTAGCATTTATCAGTTATAACCAAGATAAACTGTGTTGT
>JAOUQY010000046.1:13113040-13125190 GCA_028566355.1 Doras micropoeus | reverse complement strand
ATTTATACCACAGTATAATATAGCTATGGAAAGTATTAATTACTGATAGGCAAGTATACTAATTCTTCTGTAACTTTGCCCAACCAAAAACATTGTTTATAACCATTGCTATCACTACATGATAGTATCAGAAGCATTGACCAAATGAGTGACCATATCTACAGGGAAGGTATCCCAATATAAGAATATAGTGGGCATCTGAAAGCCTATCAGTAATGAATACTTTCCATAGCTATAGTATACTGTGGTATAAATGTTGATGTATATATATACACTACACAGCTTGTCTTGCTTATAACTGATAAATGCTTATATATTACTTATAAATGTCTAACAGAAGCGAATCTAGATAGCCTTGTCTAATCATAATTAGACCCATCAAATAAACCTGAAAGCCTAAAGGATGAAAAGTCTAATATGTGATGTTACTGGAAGACATCTGTATTAGTTATGCTTTGATTTGCAAGGGATAAGTCAGTAGTATCCAATCTTATCTGAGAAGAGCCGGTATGGGTGCAGGATTTCCTTCAGGCAGGAGCCGCACCTCATTCCACCTGTTTTTAATCAAAGGAACTAATCAATGGATCTTGCCTTTCAGTAATATGTGGCTTCTGATTGGTTGGAAAGAAAACCTGCACCCACCCCGGCCCTTCTCGGATAAGACTGGACACCACCGACTTATCCCTTGCAAATCAAAGCATAACTAATACAGATGTCTTCCAGTAACATCACATATACAGGAATCTTTTCCTGTCCAAATAATACTGTTAGCTTTTGGTTCCATGGCAATCATTTCTGATATTGGGCAGCTTTGACAGGAGTTATGTTCTAAGAGAAGAATGTTACTATAAAACAGTGAGACATCACAGTATGCTGTGAGTAATTAAATCAGACATTGGGTAGCATTCTTGTTGAATCATGCATCATTTTTGTAAGGAGGTCAGCATTTAGGATTTATGACCGTTATGTTTGATAATGTTTATACAACCCTGCCTAGCTCTGCTCTCTTTCTTTCTTCCTCCCACAGATATTTTACAAGGCCGTGAGCTCCTTCGACCCAGAGTTCAACCTGGCCAATCAGAGTGGGAAGGTGTTGAAGCCCAGTAATGAAACATCTCATGTGTTTATGGGGCTGTACCCAGGCTCTACCTACTCATTCACCATCAGAGCCAGCACTGTCAAAGGCTACGGTTCTCCGGCCATCACCCAGTTTACCACTAAGATCTCGTGTAAGTTTATTTCTAAAGGTTATGACTGCTGAATCAGCAGAGATACGTATAGTGTGTGTAGGAGTGTGTGTGTGTGTGTGTGTGTGTGTGTGTGTGTGTGTGTGTGTGTGTGTGTGCGTGTGTGTGATGTGAATGAGAGCAGTTTGTTTCCATGCTGTTAACTGTCCGTGAGTGTATGTTTATGTGCATGCTGTTTCTGACAGCTCCACACATGCCGGGCTATGATCAGGAGACACCCCTCAACCAGACGGACAGCACCGTGACAGTCCTGCTGAAACCTGCACAGAGCAGAGGAGCACCAGTCAGGTAGGTCACGACACACACTACACACATTAGCTTCCACACAGAGACATTCCAGTTTAATATGCTGTTTGTGCCAACACGAGAGCTGTGCCTGCTTGTGTCAAATGGACATCTACAGAGTGGCATCTCATCATTACACATGTAAACAGATCTTGACAGGTCTCAGGGGAATTTTTTTTTATATTAACTATGAAACAAGGCAATGCGTCTTTTCACGGCACAGCTGAACACTTTCGGAGGAAAGAGCTAACTGCCGTCTTTTGCCTACATGATATTATAGACACAGGATTAACTACCCTCCTACCCAGAAAGGCCATTTTACTCATTATACTGGACTTCCAGTGACCAATAGCTGTAGCATTGTCAGGATTCAGACTCACGATCTCCCAAAGATAGGACAAATACTTTTCTGCTTTATATGCTGCTCAGGAGCCCCATGGGAATATTTCATACACACCTGTGATACCATATGTAGTGTGTGACACACTCAAACTCAAGTCCTACTACCTGTGGTTAAAGTCTTTTAAGGCAGAGTAGTTAGATTTTAATTTCTAGCCATATTCCCACTCTGAATCCTTAAAAGATAAATCATAGATTTTTTTTCCCTTTGCATTTCGTGACTATTTTACCTTTGATTCTCAGTTTTTCCAACTTCCCAGTGCATAACAATTCCCTAAATATATGCATGTGCTGTGTTTTGTATCAAAGTAGTCTGCTTGTATCTGCTTTCAATTCATTGTTTTGGTTTTGTGCGAATATCTTGGGTTGTGGTTTGTCTGTGTCATATGCTCAAATTCCAGACTCCTGAGCACAAACTGCACTCCCAGCCACTCTCAATCATCATGCCACTAGTCAGCTGTGACTCATTAAGGACTCTCATTTAACTATAACCGAGCCACAAACATTCACATATTACAAAGTTTTGCCATTGTTTATCCCTGTGCATTACTGAGCTGTGAATTCTGACTGGATTACATTATTAACCACGGCTTCATATTATTTCTTCCGCCATTTTGTCTGCCCCACATGTATAGCTGTTTGCTGGTCTGTTTGCCCCCATGCCTATTGAGTACGATTCAGACTCTTCTTAAAATAAAGCCTACATTTGTTAATAATCTTAATACCTCCGTCTTCCTCATTACATTCTGACCCCCATTCTTTTACTACCGCTCTGTTTTTTGTTACATGATTATGACATGATCTTTCCTCTCTTAAGAAATCACAAGTGGAAACCGTTGGAAAGCTCCAATGGCTTAATCAATGATGGAGTCCCAGATGCACATCTCAGTCTGATGAACAGTATTACTCATTAGCCTCTGCGCTAACCAGGCACTCTGCAGGCAGCCTGCAATCCACTGGGTCCATGCTTAGCCTGACTGAGAGGTTGGATGGGATTATTCTGCTCATGTTTTTCACTGAGCCAAAAGTTAGCAGAAGTTTTTTTTTTAAACTGTTTTCTGGTGGAAGGCTTTTGTGGTGGTTGGCTTGGATCAGGAAGGCACTTTAAAATGCATCAGCAGTATGAATAACCTGCAGTTTTTGCACCTTGTGCTTTGTCATGAAGAATTCAGAGTGGTACATGGACTCCTTCGATGTCTGGGGTGGTTTTAATGGAGATAGACAGAAATCTGACTAAAGGCATGTCATTTCTCGACAGCACTTTAAAAGCATAAAAGTAGATTTTGAGCTCCTTGCTGTATCTGTGCCAACACTTCTGAGAGAGCTGTGATCCTTTTAGGAAAGTGACTCTAAACCTCTGCACTCCTTTATATTGTTGTAATGTTAGATTCACACATGCTATTATTTCTGTCAGGAGTAATAGCACCTTAGAAATGTGCTAAAATAAAGCATTTCTGGCGTCTTCCATAAATGCGAGCACACATGCTGTTCCACTTGATCTTAATCGAAGGGGGATGGAGTTTCAGCAGTCATCAGCTATGTTGTCACCCTGTCATTGGCATCAGTGTTGTCGTCTTAATTACCGTTAGCACGTCTTAATGAATTGCAGGCCTTGTTAATTACCCCATAAGGCCAGCTTTTGTTTACTGTTAGTGTGCCCCAGTCGTGTTTTTGCACATCGAGAGAGGATTTGGCTCGAGCTTATTTTGTTCCAGAATGTTTGAATAACTAATGTGTCACGCCGTTATGATGTCCATCTTCACCATGGCAGAATGAGGACAGAATCATCCCGATGATCAAGAACGTGATGAATAAAGAAAGACAAGTTGATTGTAAATCGTTCTGCATTTTGTTGTTTTCTAGTCAGTAAATTAATGCGAAGTGAGCGGCGTTACTGGCAGAGAAAGCTGCGAGCACAGAGAGGGGAATGTTATGCAAAAATATATAACAATAGCAGGCAACTAAAATTAGACTTTCATTGGGTTGTCATGAAAAAACCCCGGTTCATTGAGCTCAGAGAAGGAAATGACACTGTACAGAGAAAGGGAGACGGAGAAAAGAATGGGAAAGACTGAGGTAAAAAAGGAAGGAAGTAGAGGTTGATGAAAAGCAGCAGATTTGAAAAGGGTTCTTTTTTTTATGGCAGCATTTTGAAAGCACTGAAAAGCACCGTGTTAGTTTTATTGTGTCTATGGAAGGCAAAATATGTAAATCAAAAAGGCAGGCTAAAGCAAAGCTTTAAAGAAAAAAAACTTCATCCCAGATTAAGCTTTATGTGGTAAATTTGAAACCAGTTACTTGATCAGATTTTTTTCTGGATGCAGTTATTGACAAATAACACGAGAATAAGAAACATGCATTTGGGGTTTTACAGATCTACTGCAGTGGATTTTGGTTTTCAATAGTTGGAACATGGCTATAGCTTTTGTATGTCTATTTCTTTAGATTGCACAGAATATGTTGGCAAATTTCCTCTTAGTTTACACATTGTAATGAACAAAAAACCCTCGGTTAACGTGATCAGCGTTGGCTGGTGAGAATTGTTTCTCGTGATAGGCGTGCAACACTGCATCAAGTAACATCAGAATTCAATGCTGGGGCGTCAACAAACATCAGCGTGAGGACTGAGCAACGTTCCCTCCAAGATCCCATGTGGGACCTAACAAGTATTAACTGATATACCAGTTTTTCTGGTACTTCAGTGTATACTTTGTAAATAGTCTTAATTACATGATCCCCATTAAGCTTGTAGGAATCAGTACAAGGCTTACAGTGCCCATGTGTTTGTATTTCAAATAACAGATGTTTCTCTATGATGATACATTGATCATAATGTGTCAGCTTTTAAGAAGCTTTTCCTTCAGTAAAGATGCATAGGAGCAAAAAGTGTTTCTGACTTAACTGAATATGTGTTTCTGTGTAAACCGTACTTGCCAGCTTTTGCTTCATGTCGCCGTCCCGCTGTATTTACGTGTGGAATTCACCCTGAGCCAGTGCCCAAGGATGAGCTACATTTTGATGTCTGGTCTGGCAGGACTACATACAGGCTGGTACAATGGCCTACACCAGCGGGGGAAAGTTCTTCATGTAGTCTAAGAGGATTAGCTTTTCTGTCTGTCACTCACATCACTCTACACTAATGTTTCCGTCTCCCACGCTGGGCACGTATTGGCTTCACACCACCCCCCCCCATAGCCTCATGCCAACACTAGTTCTCTGTGCTGCATGCAAGGAGAGAAAGGATTCCTAAAGCTCTGTGCTAGCATCTCTACAATCGCTGAAGGAAGCTGATTTTCAGCCAAGTCCAATGGAAAACAGAGGAAGGCGAAATGGAAAAGGAGTATGCTAAGCTTACTTGCTTATTTCTGGTAACAATTACTCCTGTAGTTTTTTTCTGGCTTGTTATTCCACTTTCCTCCCACAGTACACCATGTTCCTGGGTCTGTTCTTTTTTTCCAAAAGAATAGGCATATTTTTCACACGAGAGTAACCTGGCAGTGTGTGAGCAACAGTTTGCAGAAAACAGTAAATGTTTCTTGTTTTACTGAAGTCTCTAGAGGGAGACAATAACATGTAATGGCACAAGAACATGAAACAGGTAGAGACACCTTAACTTCTTACATGCTCTGCTTATTATTCAGTTACTCATCTTAAAGCATATATAAATTATTTAGTAGCTGCAGTGAAACTGATAACAGCACCAGCCAGTAATTCTGGATGAAAGAAGACAGAAAGGAGACTAAAATTGAATAACTGAAATAATAGCTTGGTATTAATTTATTTATCTTTTTATCCAGGCCAGCACTGTGGCCCAGGGACACTGAGCACCATTAGGATACACACTGCCTGGGGTGACAGTCCACTGCATGGTGTTGCTGATAAAATTATTTATAATGTTGTAGGTCTTCTTTGTTTTTAAAGAACGCAGTACGTATCGTTGCTGTGCGTACCTCACAGCTCCAGAGTTCACTGTTCGATCCTAAGATCGGAATTCTGTCTATACAGAGTTCTGTGTGCGAGTTTCCTCTGGATTCTCTGGTTTTCTCCCAGCTCACAAAACGCATGCCAATAAGTTTGGCTATTCTAAATTGCCCCTAACGCATGCACATTTACTACCATCCAGGGTGTATTCCGACCATTAACCAGGATAAAGATGAAAGAACGCATGAATTATGTGCCTTGACTACCCTTTTCTGCACTAAAACCAGTTAAAAATTGCAAGTATTTCTAAAGAATGTCTATCACGGATGGATAGTAATGCCATAAAACATGACTAAGCTCATAACTCATATGTTCTCATTTCCTGTTACATGTCGGTTGCCTCCCAAATCCTGTTTCCCCCTAAGGATTCATCGTGGACGCCCAGCAATCATGAAGATTGAAGTGACATTTAATCCGAGTGGTTTCCCTTCATTTGTGTCTCCAGGGTGCATTTATGGACAAGGGTATAAATAAAGTTCCACGGGCATCAGAGAGGGCTGCTCAGGTCTCAGTACAGTCTGCACTTCAGACATATGTTCAATCAGGAGACTTTGCGAAGGCTATTGATATCCAGGGTGAATAAGAGTGCTATAAAAGAGTTCAGTTTTAATTCAGTTTATTGGGATGGAGAATTTAACAGTGGGCAAACACATGAGACAGCTCCTCAAGACACGAGGAAGAAACCTTGAGAGGATACAGATTACACAGGAAAACCCAGTCTCTTCTGGATAACTTGGGATAGCAGGATTATATTCATAAATTCATTACAGCGAAGTCAAATGCGAAGAGTACAAGGTCAGCTCCAGCATTATTGGCAGTTTTGGTCTAAAAAAATATGATGAAAAACTGGCTTAATCTACCCTTTAAATGTAGAAATGTATTCAAAGAAAATACATAATTTAATTTATATAGATATATTTTCAGTACTGAAAGACTAGATTTCTCTAATTTTTGTTTGAGTTTATATTTTTTGTCCCTGACATTTTTACTAAGGGTGCCGGTAGCTCTAGAGCTGATTGTAGACAGGTTTATAGCATATGGAGTGTTGGGTGTGATGCAAATAATCTTTTAGTGGCTGCTAGTGATTTAAGTAAGGTGGAATCTCTGTCCTGTACGCTCTGTACTCTGCTAGGACTGTCTTCCTTAACACTACTCATAGACCTGCAAAGCAACATTTTTTAGTGTACACCATGTGTTTTTCTCATCCTCTTCTCCATCGTGCTCCACACACATGAAATCCTGGTCTTAGTTTGACCGTGCCAGTTGGATAAAAGCCTGTGTGTGGAAGTTGGTCACTTGACTTTACAAATCTCTAATAATGCGAGCCGGATTAATTGGTGTATCACGGGGTCAGTGGAACAAAAGTTCACTTTCTAAAGCCCTTTCACTGAACCGAGCCTCGTTAATAGCCTACCCAGGTGCTTCTTAGTGTTGTTAGTTTTATAGGGTTTGTTGTGTCTGCTGGACTGGTTATCTCTCAAAACACACTTCTGTTGATGTGTGTAACAACTGCAACACTGCATGCTAGCCGGATGCTTTCTCGTTCTCATGGCTTCGGTCTGTTATGTGTTAATTAGTGAAACGGTTTCTGAGGCTGTGCTGCTCAAAGGCCAAATGTGCTGAGTAAAACGGATGAAGGTGACGGATAACTGCGAGGAGAGGGGCTATAAAGCCTGACACCCTGGGAGTGTGTCAGAGGAAAGACAGTACCCCAAGGCTCTGTCCATCTCTGTAAACCAATTAAATGATAGGAAAAGGTAAAACTAAAACCAATCAGTGTTTCTGGAAATGGTATTTCCCACGGTAGCTGCATAGACACAATGTTAATAACCCCGATCGTCCCTCGAGATCCCATATTGATTGTTGTGAAAGAGACAGTGCAAAGAATTACCTGAATACCATTCAGGGCTTACTATCTCAGTCAGACAAGGATAAATGAGGTAGGATTTGTGTCTGGGGATTTTCTGTTCTCTCTCTCTCATTTGTATGGTTAAAAAAAATTCAAACTGCTTCTGGCTTTGTGTTTAAATACTTCAGAGGGCATCACTATATAATTCAGAGGCCATAATATCAGCGTATCAGTTTGCTACTATCAGTCTTAAGTGGGGCAGTCACTTCAGTATTATGTTATAATATGTAAAGAAAATGTCAAGTATATTTGTGTAGGGCACAGTAAAATCTGATTTAAGATAAAAAAAAGATTAGGTAGTTAAGTTTCCTGTTTCTGCTTTCACCTGTTTAAAATAATATTGTGTTTTTTCAGATTTCAGTTCTTTTTATCACACAGCGTTTATCGTGAATAGTCTGGTGCATGGCTCCACCTGGGTTACTGAGTTATTGAATTATGTCATGTTTGTAATCTAATCAGGCAGTATGAGGTATTAACATGAGTTTGCTCCAGTGGCTTGAAGTGATGTTAGTTTCTCTCTAGGACAGAGAGCTGTAAATCATTAGTGAGACAGACTTAAACTAATGGCTGGCCTTTAAAGAGGTCCTAAATCCAGAGGAAACAGTTGTCTTCTCCCCCCTCTCCACTTTTTCTCTCTTTTTGCCATGAGAGCTGCTTTATTCTCTATATAGTCCTTGTGCTGGCCTTTGTTCTCTTCAATGCAGCACGGTAATTAACTTCATATTTCTCACTGTCCGTTACTGCTGTATTAAATATTTCAAAACATTAGATTTAATCACTAAATAGCAGACACGCTGCATTGTGTTATAGCACAGCAAAAGGGCAACAGGCGCTCAGTGCTGGGGATTTCTTTTATAATGAGCCACGGCTGAACGTGCAACGGTGCCATTTACAATATGCAGACACTAAAATCTCTGATTTAGAAGGATTTCATTCTGTGCTAAATAAATTACAAACTATTAATCTATTCATTCTATTTCTATTTTCATGTTTTCTGTAAAGTATTAGTAGTTCTTGGCATAATACTACATTTTAGCAACTACCATAATGTGTAGAAAAGTTCAGAAGAATCAACTTGATGGACAAACAAGGATGTACTGGGATATTCAGTGTTGTGACTGCTGTTATATTGTGGATCACTTGTGTATTTTCTAGTTATTTTAATGTATTTAAATGTGCTTTCAAGCCTAGAAGGTATGGTAGAATAAGTCTGGGAGATATAATAACATAGCAGATGATCATCATGCAGCAGTCCATGTAAAAACACAATTAGGACACAACAGAAAGTCTCAATTGCAGGCTGTGTGAAGTGCTTTGATCTTTTACATTTAGTTTATTGTCTTTTACTACTCTGATTGTTACTAGTGACAAAGGATTTATCAGATAAACCTTTATTTAATTACTGATTAAATGTACAAACTGTTAAAACCAGCAATTACTCATGCATGATCATCAAATTAGGCTTAAATGAAAGATTTTTATATAGCTGTTTATTCCAAAATATGGTTTATCTCCCTTTATTGCACTGCATTTCTTAACAAATATTCTGGATGGCTAAGTGCATCTTTAGTATTCGGCGCAATGTTGTTGATAATAGATCTGAGTTGTTTGAAATGTTAACAAGTAAAAGAAGTCAAGGTCTGGTCCCTTTCAGATTTTTAGTTTTCTTTCACCTGAATTGGAGAAGAAGAGCTGGTCTTATTCACGGCTCCACTGAAGTTTTGTTCACCTTTGCTATTCTGTCCCCTTTCCAATAAAAAGACCCCAGTCCGACCTGCCTACAAAATCACCTCCATTTCATTATTTCTTGGCATCTCAGCACCAGCCAATATCTTCTGTATTGCAGTGGGAAAATCCAGGCTTTTGGGCTCAGGCATGTTTGATCCACTGGGCGTATAAACCTATTATACATCCAACATATCATATCTCCCTTTTTGTTCCTGGGAACAAGTTCATGTTGATTTTTTGCTTACACGTTGACCATCGTTTCAGCTTCCTGATATTAATTTTTTGCTTTGCTTTTGTAGAATGATTTGGTTCACTTTTGGAGACCCAGGATTCATTCTCCACTGGCTGAGTTCAACAGTCTAATATCTGGAAGGAGAAAAGCAAGACTACTGTCTCCTACCAGAGGCTTTTATTCTATGCTGTTTAAATTCTTGCCATAGATGGATCTGGCCCTGGGATAGCTGGACTCAGAATTAGAAAGCAGCTTGCTTCTCACAAAGGTTTTTTTTTTTTAGCTCACCCCTGGTTCCAGGCTTTAGGTTGTTAGTAAAACCTGTGCAGACTCAGCCAGAGGAAGACACGTTACTAACAGTGATACTTTCTCACTACAGTCTCAGTTTAGATTAGATGAGAAGCACGCACACTGTGATGTGTTCTCTAACTGGTTAATGGTGCTCATTATCTTCCACTGCAAGCTCACGTCAGGTCTTAGACTGTGTGATATGTTTTAGCTTTATTATAGTTGTAGTATACACTGAAATACATGAAAAAGTGGTATAGCAATTAGGGGTGTAATGATTAAATTCGACTCATGATACTGAGTTTTGTGAGTTTTCTTGAGTAAAAACTTCAATAAAGAATTTTAGTCTCCTTCAAAATAAAAGAAAGATGATGAGTTAATGTGGGGGATCTGTAGTAGTCTCTGTTTAGCCACAAGCACAGCGGTAGAAGACCCAAAAACTGAGTGAGGCGGTTTATGTGGTTTAGTCCTTAAAGTGTGTAGTCCCAAGCTTTAAAGTATGGGCAAATCACTTTATGTGTGGTGCTAATCTAGCCTCCTTCACCGCTACCTCCATATTTCCAGCGTTGTCCGTAACGACAGCAATGTTGCGATTAGCTTTTACAAGCTCCGACTCCGAAAGAGATTTCCTCAGCTATGTTTAGCCCGGTGTGTGACTTGAAAAGTGGGCGAGTTTGGAGTACGAAGCTTGCCATTTCCCACTCTCTAGTGATCACATGTTCTGTTATAGTGACATAGCTCTGGGTAGCCCTTGTAGTCCACCTGTCTGTGGTTATCGCTACACTGTCTGCCTCTTTCAAAGTTTTCATCAAGTTTGCTTTCGTTTTGAAGCTGCGGCTCAGACTGAGGTGAATGAGAGCATGATGTATGACATGCTAGTGAGGGTGGAGCCCTCTGCTGTTGCAAAAAAATGCTATTACATACATTAGATGGCATTATAAACAGACTGAACCTGATATTGTGATATGTCCACGATGCACATCGTCATATTTTTGCATCGTGGCAGGATGCATCGTTACACCCTTAATAGCAGTTAATACTTGGTAGGTCCCCCACAGGATCTTGGAGGGAACATTGGACACTCCTCACGCTGATGTTGAGGCCACAGCATTGAATTCTGATGTTTCTTGAGGCAGAGTTGCATGCCTGTCACGTGAAATAATACTTGCCAGCCAATGCTGGTTACATTCACCCAGTCTTTTTGCAGCCACACTATAAAGTATACAGTATACAGTATAAAATGTAATTTCATTTATTCATTTATTTTATTTTATTTTATTTTATTTTATTTTATTTTATTTTATTTTAAAATATCCGTTAACTGAATTTATCATAACAAACCCACAAACTTGCTGTACTCCTGTTCAATCCTGTGTCCTTCCAGCGTGTACCAGGTAGTGGTAGAGGAAGAGCGGCCACGCCGAGCCCAACGCACTGCTGAGATTCTGCGCTGCTACCCCATCCCCATCCATTTCCAGAACGCCACTGTGCTCAGCTCCCCGTATTACTTCACCGCTGAGTTCCCAGCTTCTCGCATCCACAGCTCTCTGGCTTTCACTATCGGAGACAACAAGACCTACGAGGGCTACTGGAACGCCCCACTGCTGCCCCATAAGAGCTACAGCATCTACTACCAGGCTGTCAGCAAGGCCAATGGGGTGAGTGTGCAGAAGCCAAATGCATTTGCATATTGTCATGTTGGGCACAGAGTTTATGAGTAACCACTCAGCTCATTGATGAGTGGAACATAACATGTTAGCTTAAATCATGTTAACACAGGAATTTCACTGAGCTTGGAGCAAAATTATCTTAGTCTAATATATAGTTGAGGTTCTACAGCTTTTAGCCTTTGATTTAGTGAAAAGTTCAGGAATAAAACGCTTCATGGCTCTAATAAATAGCCAGAATATTATTGTACATACACTGATCAGGCATAACATTATCACCATTTCCTTTTCTCTACACTCATTGTCCATTTTCTCAGTTCCACTTACCATATGGAAGCACTTTGTTAGTCCCCTTTACTCTGTTCTCTAATGGTCAGGACCCCCACAGGACCAGCACAGATCAGGTACTATTTG